>JBBPCY010073911.1:0-10012 GCA_037974405.1 Brachyalestes nurse | reverse complement strand
TTAATAAAAGTTGCTCAATGTTGCACACCCCTGTTCCTCCTCTGCGTGTGTGATGACATCATCAATCGACTAGTCGACTCAACCTCGACTTTGCTGACTGACTAGTCGACTTGAAAAAATCTGGAGTCGTTAATGCCCTAATACACACACACACACACACACACACACACAAACTTCTATATTATAATTGTGTAATATATGTATTGTGTACTTTTTTATAGTATTCTGTTGTGTTGTGTAGCTTTTTATTCTATTGGTTATTTTTGTTTTGCTGCTTCTACTGCCTTCTCTTGTCCTGTCCGCTTTACTGCTGTAACAATGCAAATTTCCCACCTGTGGGAGTAATAAAGGGTTATCTTATCTTATACACGTTTGTTGCTGATAATTGTGTATATTTTGCGGGACCGTTTTTAGTTACAACAATCATAAATAAATACAAATACGCACCTATGTTCTGTGAGAATGCATCCAGTCCAATCCATATTAAGTACTTCTTTGACAAAATCAATCAGAGATCTAGATGCAGCATCACACCAGAGTTCCCTCCCACTGCATTCGCTGACGCTCCCTGACTCACGTTTTTTCCCTTCAACTCGGACAGCAGATTTTTAATCTCCAGCACTGACAGCCATATGATCTATCTCAGTGTTGCCATTTAGAACCTGCGGCATGGATCTACAGCACTATAGCCTATATAGCATGATTACTTGTAAGTAAGCTTTAGCTCCATTTTTTTTTTATTACTGTGTCACTCGAAAAGAGTGGGCGGTTTTGGGCATATTTTGGCCTAGAAACAATCAGCAGAATCGTTCAACACTGGCTGGGAGAGTGTAGCCTGGTGTGTATTCTCTCTAAGTGTCAGTAGGGGGAGGAGTGAGGCTGCAGGTGCTGAAGAGCAGCAGCAGAAGAAGAAGCTGAGAAGCCAGTGGGCTCTGTGTGCCCGGGAGTCTCCATAGTAATCTCTTAAACAAACCTGGACACAGGGACCTCTGCCAGCCCTCTGAGACTCTTTCTTCTGTATTATAAGACAGTAAATGGCTGAAAAACACCCAACAACAGCTTAGGTATTTCGCCTTTATGCTGTTTTATGGCTGTGTTTGTAAAAATTGCTGAACTGGAGCTTCTGTTAAGAGCTAAGAGGCACCTAACTACTAACTTACTGCCAAGTTCAGACACAACAGAAAACCTGTTTAACAGACATTCTGTACCTGTAGTTAAGTATGCCTTAGATTAGTGTAATACTCTGTTCGTATAATTTGTTGGTTATAATGATAAGTAGTTTCTAAATTATTTATGTCCACCTGTTTGTTTATCATGTACGTTAGACCTGTCTGCCTAGAGTTAACAAGGTAAACTGTCAGAGTCACCTTTAGCTGGTTTTCTAACTTGACTGAAGCATTGTTGTATATAAAGTGAGCCTGAGATGCCTGAGAGACAGCACAGTTAAGACGTTAGCTTAAATGGCACAGTAAGCTCATTAAAGATTTGTGCTAATAGTCTCTCTGCTTCTTTTAGCATGTAACGTTACATGTAGCACCTTAACAAAAAGAAAGAACGCATGCTGGAGAAAAAATGGCTTATCGGGTGACAAAAGAAGAGCTGGACGAACAGTTTGAGCAGTTTTTAAAAGAGGTGAGTGCATATAAAGCATTTGAAGTCGTAGATCTAATCAGAGGCAACAGAGGTTCTAATTCGAGAAACAGGAGGAGTAAGTTGCAGGAGTCCTTACAAGACTGGTGATGTTACATAGTGTTAGAAACATGCATGTTAGAAACATACATGTAAGATAGACAAATCTCATCTGTCTTCTGCAAACATACACTACACTAAGAAATGTATTGGGATGCCTGACCATTCCACCAACAGGGACTTTAATGACGTTGCATTTAAATGCATAAACGTTCATATCCCTTTGCAGCTATATCCCTCCCAATAACAGCTTCCACTCTTCTTGAATGGCTTTCCACAGAAATTTGGAGTGTATCTGTGGGCAGTTTATGTTCATTTATTCTGTAGAGCATTTATGAGGTCAGGCACTGATGTTGGAGGAGAAGGTCTGGCTCACAATCTCCATTTCAGTTCATCCCAAAGGTGTTGGATGGGATTGAGGTCAGGGTTCTGTGTGGACCAGACAAGTTCTTCCAAACCAAACTCCAGCCATGTCTTTATGGAGCTTGCTTTGTACATTGGGGCACAGTGCTAGAATAGAAAAGGTTCTTCCCAAACTGTGTCCACAAAGTTGGAAGCATGGTGTTGTCCAATATGTCTTGGTGTGCTGAAGCAGAAAAACAGGTCTGTCCCAAGATTGCCCGTCCATGGAAGTATGGGGTATGCTATATGCGCTTTTGTCTGTGTATGCCTAGTTTCCTTGCACCCGTCCAATCATGTTTTAAACATTATAAAACACTGACTGAAGCCAAACAACAAACTTACACGCGGATACTGCAGTACATTATGTATACAGTCCTTCTACATTCATATATGGATAGTCATTTGATACATACATTCTTGAACAGAAACCCATGATTTGTGAACCTATGCATACTAACAGCATCATAGTCCTCACTGTGGTGTATATAGTTTCATGTCACTTACTACAGTTTCATTTCACACTCCTTCATAGTCAGTCTCTGATGACTCCATTGAACTGGGTAACAGCTCCAATCGCCCCAGTGTCTTGGACCAGTTGGGAAAAGTGCCACAGAAGCAGGTGAAGAAAAGCCGCGTGTCGGTGCCTTGGTGGCAGGATGATGATAACAGTGAGGAGGCTCTGGAAAAAGGTAGGTTCAGCAACCAGCATTAGTGGGTGATAATCAGAGATTATTAATATTAACATCCATCGACATACACTACATGGCTAGAAGTATGAGGACATCCCTTATAAGTATTTGCTTTCAGTCACATCACGAGCATCAAATCAAGCATACAGTCAGTCCCTAAAGACAATTAGTGGCACTAGAATGGGTTTATGAATGGGTTTAAGACCAATTTATTCCTAAAAATATTTATTGCTCACAGCCAAAGCCACACTGTACAACACACTCTCTCTCTCCCTCTCTCTCACACACACACCTACACACCTTAAGAATAACAATATAGTTTTGTTTTCATTTCTTTTTTTGTTTGTAAAATTTGGAGATTCTACTACTTACCACTAGAGGGAGCAATGGCATGAAATATTTTGAGACCCAGTGTTCTAGTGGAAAAGCTTTCCAGAAGAGTGGAGGCAGTTATAGCAGCCAAGGGGAGACCTGCTCCATTTACCGCCACTGGTTTTGTAATGAAAAAAAATGCACAAATGGGTGTGATGTTCACATGTGTCATGGGTCTCTTGTCTGAATCCTTCACTACCACCATTCTGACAAAGTCTGTCATGTGAAGCTAGAATGCAGAGTTTTGTGATTTGAAGGTAAAATGTTTTTTTTCTTCTACATGCTTGTATTTGCATTTATATGTGCCTTACTGTACCTTTTGCCACTTTCATACTTTACAAACATGCAATTCATCATATTGATGAAGAACTCTCAGTAACACTGCTCATACTCAAGGCTTCCCACCTTTAGTACCTTGCTCCCCATACAAACAATGCAATTGTATAATTATGAAACCTAGTAAATAATGCACTATGGAAAGACTGCAAACTGGTGGATGCAGTGTGATGCTCTGGGCAATGTTCTGCTGGGAAAACTTGGCTCCTGCCATTTATGTAAATATTGCTTTGACCAGCTATGTAGACATAGTTGCAGAGCAAGTACACAACTTCATGGTAGCAGTATTCAGTAATGGCACTGGCCTCTTTCGGCAGGATATTGTGCCCTGCCATATTTCTTGTTGAGTCCATGCCTTAAAGAGTCAGAACTGTTTTGGCAGCATGAGTGGGGCCTGCCCAAAATTAGGCAGATGGTTTTAATGTTATGGCTGATAGGTGAAAGCGGATAGATATGTCGGTGCACTGGTCATTTATTTTCCCCAAAAATTTAATAGGATTGACCTAGACATGTTTTGGGTTTTTTAACAGATAATTAACACAGGATATACAGTTGCGGATTCAGTCACACGCGGATTTGTTTTGAGAACTACACACTTTTGCGCAGAAATCCCCACAATAACGCGGAAACTGCAAATATTCTCCGCATTTTTTTGCTTTTTTGTGGCAATAAATATATTTTTCTGGATGTTTTCACACAAGGGGACTCAGGACAGGCTGTAGCTGACCTGGAAGCACTTTTTTTGGAATTTCACACCAGGGTTGAGCCTAAGCGCAATTTCTCCGCAGTGAAAGCACTCAGACGCTTCAAACAGTTCGATTGATCTCCAGGAGACCTTTCCAACGAGCCCTAATTTGTATTTTTAGCTGGAGTAGATCAGGGATTATTCCCCGAAAACCGTTCACCTCGCCGCCGTTCACCTTCCGATTTGTATATCTCGGCGGGGAATTTAAATTAAGAGGCGAATACGAGTTTACCTTTACATTTTCTTCAAGGGTAATGCATTAAACTGAGTTTAGGGTTTACCCTATAAAAATAGGCATTTTTAGGCTTTTTTTCTATACGCGGGTGCTCTTGGAACATAACCACCACGAAAAGCGAGAGATTATTGTCATTAAACCACAACAGTTTATGAAAGTGAATAGCCATTTTAATCCTTCTGGTATGCAAGTCTGTTCCGTTTGAGGGAAAAAAACAAGCATTAACCCTCCTCCTACATGAGTGCCTATGGCACTTGTATGTGTTTGTATACCATGTGCATTAAACAGATATGATACCAGACTATCAATTATGCGAAGTAAGTGGGTGCTTCTGGGAAGAGTTCATATACACTATAATAGGTCTTACTATACATTTTTTAAAAGAATGTTTTAAAAGAATTACCTAGATAACATTTTCAAAACAAATCTTAAAGGGTTATTTAAAGAAAAAATATATATATGATGCAGTCTTTGTGTAAAAAACCACATGCCATGATACAAGCACTGGATCTCATTAATTTTATCCATAGTGATGTGTAATGTTCTTTACACTTCACTGTGCTTTATGGTGTTTTTTGGTTTGGACAAAGCCTTCTTCTCCCACACATGAAGAGTTGAATTATCGTTAGAGTTTCATTTTAGTTTCATCTGACCTCAGTAAATTGTTCTAGAAGAGTCCTGATCTGTCTGTTTTGTAGGCGAGAGGAAGCTCGGAGTGGTGCAGTTCATCCTCCATATTGTTCCTTTTAGTCTTTTTGAAAATTATTTGGTTGCTGATTTTTTCCTCTGACCTTTTTTATAATATGTCTGAGAATGCATTGTGAAGTCTTGCATGGTGCACCTGAGAGTCATTTGTTGAGCTTCCATTAACTCTCCCCTTGCATATTTTTGAGAGATTTGTCCTGAGATATTTGTCCTTTTTGAGATATTTGTCTATTTCAATGGCTCAGAACATTTTTTTCAGTCTATTTTTTCAAACTACTGCTCTGTAATTTTGCTCAAGAGAACATTTGGAAGCTCATTCCATGTCACTATCATGGCTGCTATTATTATATGTTGGTATGTTCCTTACATATATGTGTTAAAGGTTCACAAAAATGCTTTCAAAGGTAAAAAAAAATGGGCCTATTTAGCGGCTGCTAGCCAAGCATCTTTGGCTCGTTATTCTCGGCCACAGAGCGGGTCCAAAAATGAGAAAATGACGGGGAGAAGGGTCTGTTCTTTCCTCCCTCGGAACAGGAGCATTTATTTACTGTCTCCAAAAAGAACATTAGAGTGGCAAGAATTACCCACAAACAGAGCGGCCATGTAAAACTCCAAACACTTCCTGAAAGACTACATCTCCGAGCCTCCCTAGAGACTCAATTACCCAGAATGCAAAGTTTCTTAAGGCAACAGGCTCTTGTAACACTGTTTAGGAATCGATAATGGAATCAATAAGGAATCGGAGCGATAAAAAGAATCGATAATGGCATTGACATCAGTAATTTCTTATCGATTCCCATCCCTAACATTTATATTGTCCCTGTTTTTACAGAGTTAATTTCACATTGTTAGTAGAGAGTAAAATGAACACACAAAGAACAGTTATTAAAAATACTGTTAAAATCTAAATTCTAACACTAACTGTAGTTGGTGTTTGCATGATGATTTTTTTAAACAAACATTTAGTTACAAATGCTGGACAACATTGCATGATAAGGCACAGTTGTGTTGGTCAAATAAGGCGACATTAAGGCACAATATTCCAATATTCATCTTTACATCTGAATTATGAAAAAAAAACCTGCTTGTCAGAAGGCCTGTAGTGGGCTAAGCCTTTAACACTAAGGAAATTAGACTAAAAGGCCTGAAGTGACCACTTCACAAGATATGCCTGGAATTCTTTTATAATATCCGGTCCTATTTTTTACCTACAACAGAGATAATGGACTTAAAAGTGATGGGTAGCAAGTTTATATGAGGACATATGTTTTTAACATCTGAAAATAAGTGCTTAAGACAATGTCATGTCTTCTGTTACTCAGAGACAATATTCACAGTAAAGTAAAATCAAGTCTCATACAGGATTGGTCCTTTCAAAAAGATCCCCAACAAGTACCAAGCCTGACTTGCATTTAAGCCAGAATCTTTCCTGTTACCCAGTCTTAAGGCACTTTCACAGTTTTGCCTTTCAAAGTATTGAATTTGTTTCATACTGTGCCAGGAATTATACAATATCAGTGTATTCAACAAACAGGTTTTCTTCACCCCAAAGTGGAAAACACATTTGAGCGTTCTTCCGGAGCACCGCAGTGCACCAAATGTGCTTCAAGATGGTCTTTAGTAAAAATCCACTGCATGGCATCTTCCTTTTCAGCCAAACAAAAAATGACGACCGTGTGTTGCACTGAATGATTCTACAAAACAAAAATACTATGCAGAGCCAAGTTGTCTCCTGTGACTTGAACAACACTTTCAGTGGAGTGTCAGACAAAGGAGTAAGGTCCATGGTTTTCTAAAATTTTAATGTTAATGTTCGACAAAACTGATTTGCTACAGTTCCACCCAACAAATACAGCAATATCCTGTAGAACAAGTGCCAGAATCCTTCGGTCAAACTGCATTCCAAAAACACATGAACAAGGTTCTGTAAGGGTTTAATAATCATGTTACTTTTTGAGAGAGTTACTTTTTACTCTTTGTTTAACACTGCAGTTCTGTACCATAATTACAGCAACCCACTGAACAGACGCTCAACAAAAAGAAATTTAATTAGCCGGTGAGATCAGGTTTTGGCATTTAACTTGGCCGCAGTGTGTGACAGAGACTGGTACATTTTTGGTTCAAAAATGCAGATGCACTGCGCCCGAGCAATAAGGGTTGCTGTTATTCATCATGATGAGCCTGGTTTTTTAATAAACATTAAAAACATATAAGTTTACAGTTAAAAGGAAACAACAAGGGGGGATACAACAGAACACTTTACCATCATACTCATTTAAACTCTCTTTCTCCCTCATACAATGGACATTCCATGAGCTCCTCACTTACTTCATAATTAGAAATAGTAGCATATCAGCCATTCCCTCGTGTGCTACGAACAGTAACTGTTAAGAAAAATTTTGGATGAGGATTATATACGTATGTAAAGGCAACTTTCCTTTGCTATGCACCATTCAAACTGTCGGGTGCGAAACTCTTAAATGTAAATGTAATTTACATGCTATTGCATTCCATCAGCTCTTATCTTAGCTAATTCAATCGAATTTACTAAACTAATTCATTCAACTCACGAATACTGGCTAGCTTGCTGAATTATAGTAGAGTTAACATTAGCTAAGAAACATTTCTGTGATGCAAAACATACAAACATCTATTCATGTAAAGAAATTTTTTTGTGCAAAGGAAAATTTACACATGTTGTCTCTTGTGCTGCAATGCAAGTGGGGCATAGATTTTTACCTCTGCGTAGAGATATCTTAACAACAACAAAAAAAGCACCAATGCCACCTGTAAAGATGTTGAAAATGTAAACCATTTTCCAGGCAATACAGAAGATCAGAAATAAATTTCAGCTTTAGTAGGTATGCTAGGAGACGTCAGTTTAAACAAAAGTAACAGCTTAAACAAAAAACAATGAGAGAAGGAATGCGTGGAGGCAAAGAAGACAGAAGCGGTTTCAATTCCCAAGATCTCAGACACGCAGAAAGGCCCCTGGTGCTTGAAGATAAAGGCAGACAAGCCCTGAGATCCTTGAAAGAAAAGGAATTGCTAACATTGCAATTGAAGTAGTTCAAGATTTAAGATTTGGTTAAAGTACTTACCAGATGATGCCAACAAATCTATAGCAAAGCCCTTGACTGTGTTGGCAATATGAAAATTATGGGATGTACCTAGGAAAATGGGTATACCAGAGCATCTTCCTCCTCCAGTGAGGATCCTTTACCCTGATAAACAAGACACAGTAAAATGGACAAACAGACTGGTTCGCCATTGTCAAAGGACCTGTATGCTGAACATTTATTTTGAAAAGCATCAATACTGGAAGATGGTTTAGGCTTGATTGATATGAATAATCTGCAGATCATGTATGAATAGCACAGCACAACTCTTCAAAATCAGGAAAAGCTGAAGGCCTCTGTAGAGAACATTTGAAAGAAGAGAGTAAACTTGACCTTAAAATGAGGAAAACAAAGATTATGACGACTACCTTTACTGATATTGTGTAGACCCTTTCATGCTACCAAAACAGCTTGAAACGAAACAAAAACACAGCTTAGGCGTGGCCACAGTGTAGCTCCACATGCAGCAAGCAGTGGAGCTACACAGCAGCTTTCTATCTTGCTCTTGCTACAGTTGCTCTTCTTTGAGATGCAGTGAAACAGCCCAGCCTCCTCTCCCCACAAACAGTGGGTTGAGGAGTGACTCTTGGGCACCCATAACTGTGGCCTTTTCACTGGTTGTCCTTCTTTTAGTAAAGTTAAACAGCTTGCACTGGCTTAGATTGTGCTTTGCATGTCATGATGAGGAGTGCACACAATGTTTTCCCACTCTTTCGTAAAAGCTCTGTGTCCTCCTCCCACTTTTTTCTTAAAAATGACTGTAAAATAACTTGTGGTGAGTAATTTAAAGCAATAATCCACTGGATGATGTGTGCTCCGGTGACATTTTATGCACTCCATATAATGGCACCCTTACTTGTGATAAAAGTCACAACAACGCATGGCATCAACTGTTATTGCTTTTATGACGTGACTGACAGCATTCAACCATGATTCTCCAACCACTGTTCAGTAACCCCTGTACACTTTTGTCCAACACAGCTCGCATCACATAAGGATAGAACAAAAAATCTAGACAGTCTAGGACCATCCTGAGTACCGGCCTCAGAAACACTCACATAAAAACAACATTTAACAATGATGTTGAATGCAAAATGTATTTAGTGGTTATTACTCCGTATTTATTCAGTGCGAGTTATTATTAGTACATTTGTAAGTAACAACTCGTCCTACAAGAAATGTGTGGTTTTTTTTTAGAGTGCTATTGAAAGCAATCAGCCATAGTCTGCCTTCAGTTGCACCTAATTGTACCTTTTTATGTCATATAATGATAATTTTGAACATATTATAGCAGTGTTCAACTCAAAGACCTATAAGTGCCAGGCTAAAAGTGATGTTTGTCCCTAAACCAACCCCCACCCCCCCAGCCTCCCCCCACCCCTCCCCACAGTGCCCGGTGCAGGAATTACAATTCTGCCTCCTGCAACCAAATTGTGCATAATGTTTCTAACAGAAGACATTTTGCAATTTAGCAATATAAGGAGTAGAGATTAAAGGATTGGTTGCTTCAAATAAGTCGTAGTTATATTGCATTAATAGATAAGGTTGATATATATTGTTTTTCAATATTTTGGTGAGTTAAAAATATCTCGTTTCTGAAGAGCTCAAATCATGTTGCATGCAGATTGATAAATGCAAATTAAGTTTAACCCTTTAAGCGCCAAAGTCGCAGAATTGCGACAAGACGTCATCATGAATAAAATAGACTGTAGTTACAAAT
>JBBPCY010073910.1:0-10012 GCA_037974405.1 Brachyalestes nurse | reverse complement strand
GAGGAGAGGAGTGGGGGAGAGAGAGTAAGGAAGAGAGGAGTGGGAGAGAGAGAGAGTAAGGAAGAGAGGAGTGGGGGAGAGAGAGTAAGGAAGAGAGGAGTGGGGGAGAGAGAGTAAGGAGGAGAGGAGTGGGGGAGCGGTAGAAGGGCAGATGGCTGTATTTTAGCGGGGCTGCTGCCGTGTGCGCGGGGGGGCGCAGTTTTCTCACGGCCCGGTTCATTTCACACGGACCCCCACCATCCGCCCAGTTTGAGATTGAGTGCATCAGTGCACATGGGCCGCTGCCAGGACGCGTCGGTCTGGTCCGTTTGCTTAATTGAACAGCTGATGTTTCGGGATGTTTCTGTTCCGCATGTTTGAATTTGCATTTTGTTGTTGTTGTTGTTGTTGTTGTTGTTGTTTGCTGTTTAGGAGAGAGAAAAAATCATCCCATGTAGTATGACAGTAATACGTGATTAATCCTCTGATGGGCTGGCCGTACCATGCCGCCACGGCTGCTGCTGTTTGGTAATTAGATTGTGCATATTTAATAACAGTCATTATGATATGCGGCTGAAGTGCAGCAGCTCGTTGGGAGAGTTAAGCGCCGCCTGCGTCGTTCGTAGTCGCCGCGAGAAAAACGATCGAGCAGTTGTCAGTCTCTCCATGACTGTCCAGCTTTATCAGCTGTCACTGCATGATCCCCAAATCAACACAAGTAAATAAAGAGTAAACAAACAAAAAGAAGCCCTTTGCAATGTGTATATGTGTTTCTGTGTGTATGTGTGTGTGTGTGTATGTTCTAGGGTGGTTATGCTGCCTACCGATACGCCCAGCCTGCCACCGCCACCGCCGCTGCCTACAGTGACAGGTAAGACACACTCCGCTGCCTTCACACACACACACACACACACACTGACACAGCACTCCAGCAGGCCGCCGCCTCCGCTCACACTCCTTCTCTGAGGTCAAACTCCCCTCCCTCCCGCACGAGCAGAGGCAGCCTCGGAAAAGGCCACGCAGATTTATTAGTCTAATTCCCTCCTCCTGCGTGGACAGCGAGCGGCGCAGTAATTGGCAAATTAAATCAAATGAGATGTCACTGCAAAACGGAATGGCGAGAGGCACCCGTGCTGGAATGGTGGACTGTAGCCGGAGAACTAAGGGGGGACCCTCGAGAGATCAGAGGCGAGGGCTGTTTGTAGGGAAGATGAGAGGAAATCGGCCGTTTTTGGGTTTTTTTTCATTGATTTGTATATTTCTGTATTTATTAACTTATTTTGCTTTCTGGATTGTTTGTTTGTTTGTTTGTTTTTGTTTTTATGTTTTTTTTCTTCACATTACCGTAGATAGCACGTTACTCAGAGCGTGTTTGCACTGCAAAAAAAGGAGATCCTGCCATCTTAAATGTAGTCGGTATATCTAACCTCACTTCCCATTAGAAATGGAAGATTAATCAACCTATTTCTGGGGGTTTTGGCTTCTTTTAAGGGCAAAACTATCAATGGACCTGCAAGGAGGAAAACATTACTCTCAGAATGTGATGACTTTATATCAAGTCTGAAAATAGGTTGAATCATTGTATAATATCTTTAAAACAATCCCATAATGAGGCATATTGCATTAATAGAGCTGCAGCTAGTGATTTTTTTACATAATTGTAATGCACTGATCAAAGAAGAAAAAAAGTGCAATTAGTAGCTGGTTGATAATTAATATTAAATGTTTTGTTGAAAGAAAAAGGATTATTTATATTATTGAAAAATGCACTTTCGTACATAAAACTAAATCACACTTTAGTAAGTGGGGAGGATGACAATCCTTCCATCATACAGTCCAGTGCTGACCACTGGGGGCGCCTGTTTGTTCATGTAAGAGAATTGGCAGTTAGTGTTCTCCTCCAAGTGTGTTGAACTGTTGCACTGGCAGCAATTTGAAAAGACGCAGTGGCTTTTAGATTTTGCAGTTTGTTCAGTGCGGAAGTTGAAAAACCAGTACAGATTATTTTGGGGACAAATTATTTGCCCTTTAATGATAAATGTAAATTAATGGGAAAAAAGCTGAAGATCCTTTGTGGTCATAATCAGTGTCATTATCATGTTTTTGTATGTCAAAAAGGCCCAAATATAAGAAAAACTGTTAAAAACATTAACAGAAGGTTCAGAATAGTATAATTTAGCCAGGCAGTTTTCAAAATGAAAACTACTTTTGAAAAAACAGCCTCTTCCCTCGTCCCAAAATTGGTTTATTTTTCTATTTACGGAATTAAAACAGATCGCTAAACAAGCAGACGCTAATCTTCATCACGATTCAATTTACATAGCAAACTGGGGTTATTTCCTCTTTTACAGCTGCTACTCTAATTTTATATCCATGTTAGTGTCTTTCTCCCTCCTCCCCTGAGAAAGTTGGTCTTATAATTTTAGTCCCATCTGGCAGATGATGCCTCACTTTGGGGGAAAAAAAGAGCTTTTTGAATTCTGTTACTTGCCGAATTTGGTGTCCTAGCATCTGTATCCAAATTAATATTAAATGAATCACAAATGCTTTGGAGGTCTCTCAGCCTTACTTAATTTTGGAGAACGAAAATCAGTCAGAAAAGCGAGATCCCACAGACTAATTCACTTCTAATTATGGAGAGTATCATCAACTTTGTAGTCTAAGCTTCCTAGATCATATGACCACATGCGATGCAAACATCTGGGTTCATAAAAAATACAACCCACTAGGAACTCTCTTGCCATAATTTTATTGTTGTTTGGATGCAAGAGTTTTAACACAGAGGAGAACCGTAAAAATGTATTACAGAGGTTCCACCCCAATAATTAATCTAGGTTGAATGTGGAAATGATGCTAAGACCACAGTTTTTGAATCTTTAATACATTAAGATGCTTGTCTTTAGTATCTTTAGATGCTATGACCACAGTTTTAGTATCTCACCTTGCTGAGCTTCTGGATTTAGTGTGTTTCTTCTTCACTATCTCTACTATCAACCATTTTTGTTGACAGAGGCCTAGATATTAGAAATATTGCCTACATTTAAGATGTTCCCCTTCCTGAGATATCATGCTTTTTTTGCAGTGTGAAACCCAAAGCATGACATGAGGGCACAAACATCCACTTGACAGCTAATGGCTAACCCCATAACAGTGTCATCAAACATGTGACGACTGATATTTTCCTCCAAAAAAAAAAAACATTTGCAAGACAAAAGCAACTCTTTCTTGTCCTGTCATCCCGGGAGCTCTGTCATAATCTGTCAACGTTATTAATTTTTTATTATTATTTTTCTTTCTTTCTCTGCATGCCACTGACAAGTCTGTGCTGTGCTGTGAAACGTCGTGCTGACTAATTGTGAATGGTGTCGCGCCATCTTTACGTCACCTTTCTGTGAGCATCGTGGGCCGCTGTGGCGTGTTGCCTTCAGTACACATTAAAGACAGCTCATTGGTTTAGACTGAGAACTATTGCCACTCTCCCGTTTCCTGTCTTTTCACAGTACTTTTTTTTTCCCCCAACATGTTCACACTCTCCAGAGGCAGCAATGGCTCGAATCTTGTCAGGTGTGAGATTCTAGGAATGTAACGATTAAGTCATTAATCATAACCCAAGGCACAATAGTATTGCTCAAATATTGAATCTCTGATGGCTCAGGAGACTTAATGGTGATTTTCCATGGAATCCTTTAGGGAAAATAGCATCAGACCAAAAAAAACACATGAGAAACTTCTAATAAAAAAAATTTGAATCAAAATCTTGAAGGCTGTTGGTGTCATGGTCAAGTTCATATCAAGATTCCTGTCTTTCTGGTGGTGGCGGATGCTTTTTGACACCGGGGAAGCTCAGGTGCCCATAAACTAATTGCAGCGGCATGTATTAAGTCATGTTAAAGAGATATTATTTTACATCCAACAGTCATTTATAAAATGTAGACTAGACATCATACGGTATTCTGGTAGCACTTGGCTGAAGGACAGGATTCGTAAAGCTTGTGACATTTACGTAAACCTGTCATGATGCCTGACATAAACTTTCATAAACATTTAGGCTTATTCCAACAAGTATCAGTCATCATAAAGGCTATTTTTAGTCTATTTTCTTGTATTCCCATATCAAAAAACGTATGATAACTGAGACTTGCTGGAATAAACCTTTCTAAATGGTTAGGTTGTCACGTCCTGGGTTGCTGCTTTGCAGCAGGTTACACAGAAACATTTCCTTTCCTCTTTGTTTATTCACAACAACTTCAACAAAACTCAGGCTCCAGGGCCGATGCGGTTTCCAAAAACTTCCTAAACAGTGCACAAACAACTGGACAAAAAACAACAGTGAACCCACAACCACAGACAGAACACAAACCCCTTAAATACAGAAACACAAACCTCAAAGAACCAATAAACAAACACAATCACTAAACCTAAATTAAACACAGGTGACTACTAACTAAACACAGGTGAGCACAGTTACAACGTAAGAAATCCCCAACTGTGACTAATATCCGGAAAACATATCAAAATAAAAGCTCAAACCAAAACCCACACACAAACTGAAATAAGGGTGACCCCTAGCCCACTGTCAGACCCAGCCCTGACAGTACCCCCCCGCCCAACGGCGCCACACCGGGGCGCCCAAAAGGGCCACCAGGCCCACACGTAAAGGGGGAGGAGGGGCGGAGGAGGCAAACAAAAGAGGGCTCCCCTAGAGGATCCCTACTACCGAGAGGCGCCGGGACTGGGAACCTCTGGGCGCAAGGCGCCGGGACTGGGAACCCCCGGAGGCGTGGCACCAGGACTGGAAACCCCCAGAGGCGTGGCGCTGGCACTGGAGCTTCTTGGAGGCACACGGTGACGGCGGGTGAGTGGAGTGGGCCCAGTCCAGGGCTCACCGAGCGAGGCGAGCCTGTGACGAGCCCAGGCGGAAGGGCTTTGGAGGAGTGCACGGGCAGCCGGCTGGTGGGCCTAAGACGGCAGTGTCACGATCCCCCTCCAAAATAAAAGCTCAAACCAAAACCCACACACAAACTGTCAGACCCAGCCCTGATAGTTCCAAGGTATTTCACACTTTGGGAAAACTAGGTATTGGATGGTTTTTGGATGGTCCCTAGAAAAGTAGGCCTTCACTGAGGATGTTTAAGTTACCACACTCACATAAAATCAGAGTATAATGTTAATTTCTTCACTGATATTGTTTGTTTATTAGTTTTCGGTAACTACAGCCTTACTGCTCAGATAATTAGCTTTACATGGCTTTATAATATAATTATGAAAAGATCATTGTATATTAGTCTACAGTATTTGAACAGACTGTTGAATGTGCCTTAGATCAGGCAGGTTTTGACTCAGGCGCTCAAAACAACCCAACCCTCCCCCACCCTATCCCCCATTTTGTTCAAACAGCACCATTTTCATCATTAGCCCCCCAATCACCAATAACACCCAGTTTCACAACCCATATGCCTCCTTGTCTATGTCTGACACATACACTATGATTAGAAAATAAGTGCTGGAGCTGTTTCTGCCCTATTGCTCATAATCAAATTCAAAATTTTATTTTTATTTTTTTTTATTTCAGTGTGTTATCAGAAGTCACCGCTCAGTTTTAAATTAGCTTGACCATTTTTCACAGTAGCCAAAAATTGCAAAACCAGATTTGTATTAGAAGCATTAACACTTTGAAACCTTCTTCATAACACTGACATAACAGTGCAGTTACCATTGCCATCTATCATAACAGACAATAACATGTTTGTCATGTAATTACCACTACCATGTTTGATGTAATTACCTTGTCTCAGCATGGGACCTAAACTGATGTAAGCTGACACTGCTCAGTGAATGGGCATCTTATGACATGTCATGAGAGTTCATATGAGTATGTTACATCTGCTGTGTGTGTGGCATGATTATGTATATGTTATGAAGCAAGATTCAAGTAAAGTGTCACCAAAACATTTTTACTGTGTACAGTGTAAATTGTGGCAATTATTTGAATTCAGCAACTGCCACGCTGCCTTTATTAGAGACACTAACAATATCTGCAGTGCACTTCAGAGGAAAAAGGTAGAGATCAGAAAGAAAAAATATTGGGGAATTCCTTTATTGGTTAGCCAGTTTTCTGACCATGTCTACACTGGTGCTCCCAGTGGGTGTCAATATTTCAAACAGAGAGAATAGTAAAGTGGAGATCATAACAGTAGCCCAAGTGCTTGGGACTAGCACTGATGCAGCTGTATTTTCAGTAACAGAAGAGGAAGATGAAAAATGGTCAGTATCTACTCTGAAGACTTCTATCAATGAGGACTGTTCTTGTTCTTGATACCCATTTGCACATAAGTTCACAAATCAGTTGGTGCCAGATGGAATATATAGTGCAGAGCAAAGACGAATACTTACGGGAACCGGTATGGTTTTAACCAAGCATGTGTTCTTGTCCCATTGGCAGAAATTGTCTCCTTTGTCATAGCAGCTCACATTTTATTCTAAAATACCATATGTCCAAAAGTATGTTGACACCCCTCCTAATTCTTAGGTTTGGGGTTTCAGCCACATCCACTGTTGACAGATCTATAACATCTCCAAAGAGTGGCAGTAGAAAGTTCTATTATTTTGGAAGCACCTAGGAACAGCAACAGCTCAGCCATGAGGTGGAAGACCACACAAACTCACATGGCAGAGTTGAGTAAAAATCAACTGTCCTCTCATGTGTCACTCACAGTAGAGTTCCAAACTACATCTGGAAGAAGTAGCACAAGAAATGTGCACCAAGATTTTCATGACAGTGGTAATGAAAAGCTAAATGTCTGACAAATGACGCAGAAAAAAAGACAAACTACGACGTGCACCTATATGGTCAGAGGAGTGAATCAAATCAAGTTGCTCATATATATATATATATATTTTGTACCCTTAGAAGAAAAACATCCCCAAGGATAATGTTTACACCTCCATGCCTGACTGTGGGGATGGTGTTCTTTGGGTCATACTCAGTAGAGGACTGAGCATGCAGCCCTGGGGGTCCCCTGTGTTCAGCGTTGTGGTGCTGGAGATGTTGCCTCCAATCCTGACTGACTGAGGTCTCCCAGTCAGGACGTCCAGGACCCAGTTGCAGAGGGAGGTGTTTAAGCCCAGCAGTTTCTGCTTCCCAATCAGATGCTGAGGAATGATGGTGTTGAAGCCGAACTGAAGTCTATGAACAGCATTCTAACATAAGTGTCCTTTTTGTCCATGTGAGTGAGAGCCAGATGAAGGGTGGTGTTGATGGCATCATCTGCAGGGGGTCCAGTGAGGGAGGCAGTTGTGACTTGATGTGCCTCATGACAAGTCTCTCGAAGCACTTCATGATGATGGGTGTGAGTGCGACGGGACGATAGTCATTGAGACAGGACACTGATGATTTCTTTGGCACGGGGAGGATGGTGGTGGTTTTGAAGCACGTCGGGATGACAGTGGTGCTCAGAGAGATGTTGAAGATGTTTGTGAGAACATCTGTCAGCTGTTCTGCACATCCTCTGAGCACACAGCCAGGAATGGTTTCTGGTCCAGCAGCTTTCCGTGGGTTGACTCTGAGCAGAGTTTTTCTCACATCAGCCACGGTAAGACAGAGCACCTGGTCAATGGGAGGTGGGATGGTCTTCCTCACTGCCATGTCATTTTGGGCTTCAAACCATACGTAGAAGTTGTTCAGCGCATCTGGAAGGGAGGCCTCACCATCACAGGCCAGTGGAGATGCCTTGTAGTTGGTGATGGCCTGGATGCCCTGCCACATGGGGCGTACATATTTGGACAGGTTTGCTCTTGCTGTTCTGAGGGCAGCCTTGTCACATGAACTGAAGGGGTAGTCTCGAATTCTCAGCATCGATCCACAGCTCCTGGTGAGGGTGTTTGGTGATGATCTTGGATACAGGTTGCAGCCTCCCAGAACATGTCTCAGTCAGTGTGCGCAAAACAGTCCTGAAGAGCAGAGATGGCGCCTGGGGCCAGATCTTTGTCTGCCTCTGAACGGGCTTGGCACGTCTGATGAGCGGTCTGTAGGCTGGGATGCGCATGATAGAAATGTGATCGGAGTATCCGAGGTGGGGGCAGGGCTCAGCACGGAAGGCACCAGCGATGTTTGTGTAAACACGCCCCCTCTTCGGAACGTCCACATACTGTTGGAATTTAGGGAGAACTGCCTTGAGATTTGCGTGATTTAAATCTCCGGCAATTATAGACAGTCTGTCAGGATGAGTGTTTTGGAGCTGGCTGATGGCTCCGTACAGTTCAGCCAGCACGTTGTTAGTGTTAGCACTGGGTGGACTTTGAGCATGGTGGTGAACGTTATATGGACTGTTCAATTTAAGCAGACCTTTTGAATAGGTAAGTCATTTTAAATCTGCTGTCCTGCATTTCACCATAATTCTAGGACCATAATTCTAACTTTATGTTTTCCTGCCATGGAACCTTCAAAGGAACTGTGGATTCTGTTTTGTACTCAAGAGTTCTGTCTGTTATGATGCAGCAAGACAAATCGACATCAACAAGATGCAGCAAGACAAATCCACATCAACACAGCTAGAGAAACTGTTTTGGAGTGTCCTGACTTGAAGCCAATAGACTTTAAAAAAAGGACTTTAAATCAGTTAAATCAGTTCTGCAAAAAAAAACTTGGCTCAAATTCTTCTACAATAACATAAAAGGCTAATATTAAATGATAAAAATGCCATTTGAAGTTATTGCGTCTAAAGATCATGTAAAGTTATCATTTTGAAAGTGAAATTACTTTAGTGTGACATTCCATTCAGCCTTCTTCATTGCTATTAAACCTGTTCCCTACTGATGTTTATAATTCACTGTTTATTCTGCATAAGTGTCAACAATCAACCTCACTGTATTATTAGTTTAAATTAAACTAATTTAAGTTTTGATTTAGCACAGCTTATTTGTTTCCAGTTCTGTTTATAAATATGTCACATTTTCATCACCACTGAGAGTCATTTTATAGACTTGGCAATTACAGAGTTGTTATCACCTGCTGTGCTCTTTTAAACATTCATTTCACTCTGTTTGAGCCCCTCTCTCTGGTTCTCATTCTTTATTGTCAAGCTGTTTATTTTCTGGCTACGAGTCAAGCCTCAAGCCCCTGTGGTGCGAGTTTGAGTTGCCAGTGTCTGGGGTGCATGACTCAAGTTTCTGAGGTGTGAGTCTGAACCTCGAGTCTCTGGGGTATAAGTCTAAGGGTCAAGTGTCTAAGTTCTGAGTCTCAGTCTTTGGCGTGCGAGTCTCTGAGATCCAAGTCAGAATCTCAAGTTTCTTGGGTACAAGTCTGAGTCTGAAGTCACTGAGTTCTGAGAGTTGCATTTCTGAGCTCTGATTCTCAAGTCTCTGAGTTTCCACAGCAGAAGAAAAAAAATATTCTGAAAAGTACACTGTCTGAAAAAAGGTAACAAGATGTTCCTTCTAAGTCACTTTGGACCAAACCTATTGGTCCATTCATCATTAACAAGTTTGACACAGTTACAAAGGCAGCAAATACTTTCAAGCTATGTAAAGAAATGAAAAACATAAAACATGGAGATATTTTTCTGAGCAGTGTGTGTCTTCCTTCAGCAAAACCACAAGTTATTATTAGCATAAATGAGAATAGAGAGCAGTAAAAAGGGTCCAGATCAGTTTGTGTGTAAACAACAGTTGATGTTTTGGGAGGTGGTTAGAAGAATGCAGACATGTGTCCAGATTTGTCCTTGATGTCTCCAGCTGCATCAATATGAGGTCAATCAGCAGTTCCTGAAATTATTAAGAAAAATATTATTAACTAATTTTGTTAATTTGCTGATATAAATGTAAATGCAGCTTCATTTCCATATAAAATATAACTGTATACATTTTTAGTACTGTCAAGAGACACATAGCAACCGTATACTGGCTGCTGCCCTGTGACACAACTCTTACAGCGGAAGTCCAGAATTCAACTTTAGAATAGTTTCAGTGTGGAGCGTCTCGAGTGTTCTCCTGTTTTTCGTTTTGTTCTTCTTAAAGCCCTGTATTTTTATTACTG
>JBBPCY010073909.1:0-10012 GCA_037974405.1 Brachyalestes nurse | reverse complement strand
TAGCACTGCAGGAGTTCAGTGTAAACTGTACAGTATGGATATGGGTTTATCTTTACATTTTCATTAAGGGTAATGTAATAAACTGAGTTTAAAATGAAATTAAAGTGCACAATTAATCTAATCGCAATCACAAAGTAAGTCTATGCGATTACATGAACACAAAAAGCTGCGATTTAACCCTCTAAGCGCAGAATTGCGACAAGACCTGATCATGAATAAAATAGACTGTAGTTACAAATATCATGTAATAGGGTAAACATATCAATTAAGCCCACCCAAATCTTTGGCTGAACAGTTTTTAAGGTAAAGGTATTATTTTCACAGGGAAGTTACAATGACACATTAATCTCTCATTATTTGTTTATAAAAAATGTAATTAATTAAAAAGATATATAGCTTTAAATGCAAAAAGTCTGGGCTGTGCTTAATGGGTACATGTTGTACCCTTTAAGAACACCCCTGTTCTAAATGAGCTCTCAAGCTCACAATTGTGAATTTTGAAAAGAAAAAAAAAAGGTCACAAGAGCTGATTGAGAATATGTTCAAGTAGGGCTGGGCGGTTTTATCGATTTTATAGATTAATTCGAATTTACAGTTCAGGACGATTTGTTTCATGAAAAGCGATTTTATTACTTAATTTACATGCGAGCGCCAAAATCGGAACTAATGCGATGCACCGTTCTACACGGGTAAATTAGCGCGGCGCACCCAAACACTAGCAGTATTTGTGCCCAAGAAATGTCTTACTACATCTGTAATATGGACCTGTTTCGGTTCCCAAACAAGTCCTGTGTCCAACAGCTTAAGCAGCGCAGCCGCGTTCTGCAGTGCTATAGCGTTAGCCATGTTAGCTAGCTTTAGCCATGTAAGCAAGCGGTGCCATTTCACATGCCGCTCAGAACGCCGGTACTGTTCCTGTACTTTAACACTGACTTGCAGATTGTGCAGGTCACCGCGCTGTTTGTGTGTCTAGAGTGAGATACAGTAATGTTCCATAATGGCTTTTAGAAGAATGAAACGAAAACAGGAGGGCAGCAGCAAATAACTGGAAATTTAGCTGCATTTATATTTGGATTACTATTTATGTTATTAGTAAATTATATATTTTTAATAATTTAGAATTAAAATGCGTATAAAAAACATTCCCACGAAAAAAGAATATATATTGCAAAAGATTCATTAAAGAGTCATTAACATTCTAAAAGTTCTAGACCCGAAGTATGTGTCAGATTGCGCTTTAACACTAAAGTAAAAAAAAAACCCACAAAGTTAAAATGTTTTTTGAGCCATTTATTTGTCGTCTGTAGTTTGATTTTGAGGATATATTTTGAGGGGAAAATCGTTTAAAATCGAAAATCGGAGATTTTATTTTTAGGCCATATCGCCCATCAAGGCACAGTTACAGACAAAGTGAGTGTTATTGTGATATTGATGTTTTTCAGTGCCTCTGTTCTGTTAGTAAACTGCAAAAACTCCTGATCTAACCAAGATTTGCCATCTTATTTCTAGCCTAAAATTCTTCTTGATATTGTTTTGAGAATAATATACCATATAAGACCCGTTGTTTAAGATTATTAAGATAGTTTTAAGATACTTTTTCAAAAAATCTTACCAAGTATAAATATCTTACTGCACAGACAGATAATTTCACTTGTTCTAGTCCAAAGATTTCCTGAAATAGGAAAAAATACCATAAAACCATCATAATATACTATATAAGAGCAAAAAATCTGCTCTTATATAGTATATTATTCCCAAAACAATATCAAGAAGAATTTTAGGCTAGAAAAAAAGATTGCAAATCTTGGTTAGATCAGGAGTTTTTGCAGTGTATGTTTTGAGGGTATGTTTTCTATGAGAGACTGTATATAATTTTCCTGTATAAATGCAGTTTATTTGCGCTTACAAGTTTAACTTTTACAATGCAGCACATACAATATGATACTTCATGTTAATGTTTTTTTTTTTAACTCATCAAATTAGGGGGTGACGTCTTTAGGAATTGTGACCTGAATGTTTAAGTTTAAGACATTGGATTCCACACTCCAAGGGAAGGGAGCACCCTGAGAACCCTGAGCATCCTGAGCTTAATAGGGACACCAGTAGTTTTGTAATAAACATATAGTAGATTTAATTTTAAGATCAGTATTTGTTATATCAATGTTCTTAATCTAATATAAAATATATTACTTGCAGAGAGTATATGATTACTGAATATATGTTTATATTTAAGCTTTTCTTCAATAAAGTCACACTGATGCACTCCATTTTTTTATGCTACGGTACCCTTTAAGCTCGAGGTAAAATTATACGAAATCGATATAAAAATACTGCAATCTACAAGTATTAATTCTCAGCAATCTGGAAATAAATTATGTACTGATCAGTAAACCACAAGATATCATCACTTGTGATGTACTAAATCAGCGTAGTGCACAATCTTATATGACTAGCATGCTAACCACATCTCACAGCATTTGCTTACAGTTATTTGCTGAAATAACTGTAACTATATTAACATCATAGTTTAAACTTGTGCTAGGTGGTGCTAGACACATTAATCTCTTAAATTTGTAAAAAAAAAAATAGTGATATTTACCCAAGATAAAGGTTGAAGATAAAGGTGTCTTTTCTGGGCAAAGTTTTTATGCGGCTTTCAAAATGGTCGCCAAGATGAAGGAACATTGGCAGGAAGTTGCAGCAGCATGATTGGCTTAAAACATACAGGGAATATTTAAACAACTACATTTATTAATTTAGAGCAAGAAAATTACTTGTTTTTTCTTTACACAATTTGTGTTCAGAGTTACAGGTGTGCTTAATGGGTACTTGAGCTTAATAGGGGCGTTTCCCCTATAGCATTTGTATTCCCTACCACTAGTTGCCAGACATGTAGTACTTCAATTCAAGACCAAAAATACGTCATCTTCCTGTTCAAAATTTCGAGTAAACAGCAGTGGAACCAAGTGGAACCAGTGGAAACTCGATACTATTTTTGATACTACAGGGGGAGAAAAAATAAACACATTAACTTTTTAATAAATAATTTAACTCTCTGGCCCTTACTATACATTCAGCGTCCTCATGGACACTTTTGGCCAACTGAAACCCAATTGAAATGAAAACTATATTTTTTAATTCCTTGTTATTTACACTGTTAAATAATACAATTTAGGTTAAAATGCTTTCATTCTAAACTCAACACTTGAAAAATGTAGTTTTTAGTGTTTTCTTCCAGATTATGTCATTTATCCATTTTTGTCCAAGCGAGCAATTTTATAATATTTTATATAATAGCCATATATTTATATATAATTTTTATATATTGTTATATACTTTTTTGCTATTTTTACTTCATAAAGTTTGTAACTAACATCAGTTCATCATAAGTATCAAATATCTATTCCTTTGTTTTTTTAATCCTTCTAATACCAGTTTGGGGCCAAAATACCTAATACCTGCTGGGGCCAAAAATGGACCAAAATATGTAACTGATTAACAACACTGAATTTTATTTTCATGAACAAACACAAAAACATCTTTAAGGTCACACCTATGTCAAAATTGTGTCATTCATTTGCTCCATTGGAGTGCAGTAAACCATCATACTCCCCTATTGGAAACTAAGATTATTATATAAAATTGCTCGCTTGGCCAAAAATGGATAAATTAGCCTACATATTCTGGTAGAAAACACTAAAAACGAAATTTTTCAAGTGTTGAGTATAGAATGAAAGCATTTTAAACTAAATTGTACAATTTAACAGTGTAAATAACAAGGAATTAAAAAATGTAGTTTTATGGGTTTCAATTGGCCAAAGTGTCAAGTGTCAAGAGTCACAATTGGATGTATGGAGCATATTATTGATATATTCAATGAGTTGCAGTTAAAAATTTGAAGATCTGAAAAAAAACTCCAGACCCTTGAGAAGTTTCATTCCATATGCATTAACACAGCTAAGATGGTAAAAAAAAAAAAAAAAGTGAAGTGGACAAAAATGTGTAACAAAAATGTCCCACAGGAGGGCCGGAGGGTTAAAGTGTGCTCACGGGACCATCACAGGGAGCTGAGGGTCCCTGTAAAATTTTGCGGCGCTGTGAACCGGCAGATGCAAAACTGGCATTTATGTATAGATGCGAGTGCTAATTGATATCGAACTCAATACAAAATTTTAATATCAATTAGTATCTGAGAATCGATTTTTTGACATTACTCTGGACGATGGGCGCCGGAAGTGTTTTTAATATGAGTAATATGAGTGAATGGGGGGGATGGGGGATGTGTGAAAGACGAGAAAAAAAAAAAGAGTGCAGGTCATCACCAGCCGCGTTGTGTCAGAGAAGTTGGCCTGAGGTATCACATGAAGTTTGGTGGGTTTCGGACAAAGCGTGTCCGAGCAGGACTATCTGAAAGTTGGACCCTTTCATTCCCTAGTGGAATTTTTTCGCCGGAAGAACGGGAATAACGAATGAACGTAGCAAAAAGCTCTGAACAAGCACGCTATTCCAAATCGGTCCCAATGTGTCAGAGTTGGAACGGTGTCTCTATCTCGAAAGCCCTGGGAGGAGTAGCAGGCCAAAACACGGGTGAACGGAATAAAAATAAAGATAAAACTTAAGAACAATAGTGTGATTGCTCTGCAAGCGACTACGCACACGTTACGTTGACTACATACAGGAAACAAGAGTGTAGTGCCGAAAATCTACAGAAGAACTAACAAACTTTAAAAGTTGGCATAGGCATAATTTTAAACAAACTTGTGGTGGCAAAATAATACGTTGACAGCAGTCTCATCCATTAAATTTCAATTCCCAATTTTCCCAAATTTCAATTCTGGCGGTCATGCTCTGGTGTCTGAGTGTAACTTGTTTTTCTATAACAAACTAGATAAGACGTTAATGCCCTGGCAGTGGCAAATAGCTTTGGTTTTATATTTGATTTGATTACATTAATGTTTATGTTGAGATTTACAAAAAATATTTTAACTGCAACTGTATAAAGTGAATACTGCTGTTAAAAGTGTCTTATTTGTTTAAACTATTATCAAACCAAATGTTATTACACTTTTGTTCATATGGTAGTACATTTAAAATAAAATTGTACACTACTTAAGTGTGGTTGTAAATCTGAAAAATACACTGACATTTTTCCATTTATCTGGTTAGCTGGAAACGTGTCTTGCAACTTTTAGACATACTTCCACTCTTAAGATGCCACCACAAACACATAGTCTTTTACTTACTTACAAAGATACAAAACTATTCACCTCATTTACATTCCAGTGTAACATCACCCAAACATAACCTAATATCACACATATAAGGGTCCATGTTGCTCCTTGTGCACTTATATTAACAGCCTGCAGTCTTGTTTGCACAAATGACTGTGGAATAGAGGACTTTCCTAGACCTGTTAAGCCATGTCGTCTTTGGTAGTCTAAACCTGTATCAAAAGATAAAAATGGACATTCGCTCTGGACCAGACAGGATATTACATGCTGATCTTTCCATGGCTTTCCTGTTAGCAACCATACAGCTGTTCTCTTTATACTGGAACTGAATATTTTCAATATTTTCAATATCTAGTCCTAATTTCAGAGAAAACCCCATGAATCTTTCATCACATTCCAGACCCCAAAAAATCTTAACCAGCAAAGATAGATTCGTTGCTGATAACGTCAATGTGACTATTCAATAATAATGTTGCCCCCATCATGTATGTACACACCAAAATTTATCAATGATTTGACATGTGAGAATATGGCTCAAGAGGGAGGACAAAATTATCTTGTCTTATTTGTGTTCATAATCTGAGCATTTTTCAATGTTGATTTATTATACTGATATATTTCATCGTGCTAATCAGCTATAAGACTTGATGTATAATACAATACATGACAATACAGACCTCATTCAATTTGACAGGTTTCTTCAGTCTCTGACTGGACGGTATAGGTCTAACGTTAATATATTTTCAGCAATGCTCAGGTGAAAGGGGTCATAAGAAACAGATTAAAAAATCTGTTCGTTAATGTAACTGCCAAAACTGAAATGTTTACTTAACGACGAGGCTGAAGTTGCTGTTCGCTATTGGCTAACGTTAGATTTTTACTCGACCTTTCCGTTCCACCTTAAACAGTCCACAGTCCAAGAGACTGGAATGGTCGAGCAAGAAACTAACTTTATCTTAGTTATTTAACGTTACTGTTAGTTCAACACACTGGTTGTGCCATTGGAAACCGCCGTAATTACACAGAAAAGGGTATATAAACACATAAAAACCCTTTAGCTAGCGACTAGCACCGCAACTGCAGAACCCCCTTTATCACAACACAGCAACGGGCCAGCCCGCCCAAAACTGGTTCAGACAGTCTTAGCCTGCACCTTTTACTTTTAAAACACATTAGCAGCACGAATACAAGACCATTTGACACATAATTCCCACCTGAACTTGTTTTAAAGGCTTATTCCATTAACGTCTCTCCGCAGCCCAAGCCGCTCTCAGAAAAAAACACATCCAATCATCCGGTACAGCCGCACTACGGCAGCTTGTCGGGGACAAAACTCTTCAAGCTGTAGCACAGCTACATGCTGTCTATGGTTTCATAACAAAATAAAATCATGTTATAAATGGTATAGAAATATTAAGTGCAGATAACAAAGTTGGCCAAACCGTCACGTAGAGTGTATATATACAGTGTATGCAGTATGTAAACTAACACATTGTCCATTTCATCAGCTTCGCTGACCATACAGGTGCACTTTGTAGATTCCTGTTACTGTTGTTCATAATAAATTGCATTTTAGCCTTTTCTGACATTGTAAAATAAATGTATATGTTTATTTTTGTACAATTCCAGAAAATCTATTTATTTAGTAAGAGTTTAATTGTAGATAAGTATTTATTACAGGGCTAGTGCATAGGGGGAATAAATAAACAATGTACACATGGAGAAAATAATTTTTCCATTATTTCTGTTCAGAACAGACATCATTTTATCATTATGAGTTGCAAATCAGGTTGGATCCTCTGGGGCAGGGGTACCCAAATCCAGTCCTAGATGCCCGGTGTTTAGTAACACCCCTCCTCAAACACACTCACTAAATCTGACATCTAACATGTGAGTTGAATCAGGAGTGTTTGACCAGAGAAATCATCAAACTGTGCTGGACACCAGCCTTCCAGTACCAGAGCTGTACACCCCTGATCTGGGAGTGCCTGAGAACCAGTCAGAAAAACACTGGTGTACACTGTATCTACCTCTACCGTCACTCTATATGTTGCTTTTTGTAAAAGCAATGATTGTGCCAAGCACTGATCACACCACAAATGTTGCCTTTTTAGTCTGGACATGTGTATCTTTTGAGCCACAGTACTAGCATGAACTTCGATGTGTTGGCTTTAAAACAGTCACTCTTCATATGACACAGTTATTATCAAGCACATGAGTAAAAAAATTAGTGGTAAAATGTATTGTCAACTATAATCCATATTGTTCAATTTATCATCACCCAATGAGTGTCTGCCTAAACATAATATGAATTCATTATTAGGAAAGTCTGTCACAACCCAGGCAGCTTCTTGCTTTTCTTGATTAAATGAAAAAATCCCATATAGAATTGATTTTTGATTAATTGTCTTTGCATTAGTGCTCGCATGCATAAAAGCTGGCTTACATGTGTGCATGGTTAACCAAGCTTCAACAGTCTGCTGTGAAAATGACAGTGGAAACGAGCATAGTGATGAAGTAACAACTAGACACTGTATTTTCCTTATGGTTGAACTACACTCCAAGGACAGAGAGCAGCATCTCCTGTCTATCAGCTTCATCAAAGAAAAAGAGAGCAGCATCTTTTACAGGCAGTCATGTGTCTATAAAGAGTTATCAGTCCATGACAGAGCCTATCAGCTTCATCATGAGAAGATGAACTGCACTCAGAGAAAGGAAACCAGCATCTCCTGCACCTGGTTGGGCATTTAACAATGGGTCCAAAACGGGGTTCAAAGCTGTGGGCATTATTACGGAAAGATGAACTTTTGACTGGTGGTTAATTACTGCAACCAGTACACAATTGTCCTGAGGAAGATGGAGCTAATATGTATGAATGTTAATAATGTCGTAATGGGGTTGGAGGTTGGATTTTTTATGTTAGCAGGACTAAAACCCAGGAAGTAGTTTGTCTGGTACCCTCCTGTAATCAGCCTTTTGGGACACCTCTTTGGGACACCAGCAGTAGACCTGTGCCCTCTGACCCAAAGTAAGCGACATCAAAGATTCTTTTAATTGATTATCTGTGTTCAGTCCCTGAAAAACAACTTGAAATTTGTACTGGATCTGAATGACAATGTCATGGAAATTCTCCTTAGAATCACATACCAAAGCATGCTGCAAGTCCTTTAAGAATATCCTTTATTAGCAAAGCAAAGAGTTGGACAGTCAGGAAAAGCTGTGAATTAAGAGTGAGGAGACAGTCCCAGGGTCTCTCTGTTTGTGGCTGAAAAACTGGTTAAAACTGTTTTCTTCTGTACCTTCTGCCACTACATCTGTAAATTTGTCATTTCTATGTATCTTGTATGTAGCTTTCACATACCAGAGGAAGATCAACTGCAGGTAGTTACTCTTTGAGAAGACAGTAGATGCAAAAAGAGAGTCACATTCATAGAACTAGGGCCATGCATATGTAAGAATACACGTTTAACATAAGTTCGGCATAAGTTCAAAATGTCCAATACAACAACAGCCTGCAAGATTCACAGAACAGAAAAGGATCCTCTGTGCGCTGGATGTACTCAGGTAAGTTGTCTTTTAATTAAATCTTCAAGATTAAATATTAAACTACAGCTTTTATTGCTTCAACAAGCTTTTTTATACCCAAAACAGAATCTGGAGTGAAGCTACCCTCTGCTAGACTGGACGACACACTGCAGACTGGAGACACTCAGCTAGATAGAGTTGTATGTGGGTGTGTTAGAGCCTGCAATGCGTTGCATGCTTGTAATCTGTCCTTGTGCTCAGATGCCCATATGCTCACACTGAATCCAAATGCAGCACACACACGCCTATGTCTGTCTGAGGGATAACACTGATGGTGTGTGTGAGGGAGCATCAGCAGTATCATGAATATCCAGAGATGTGCAAAGAGAGTCTGGATACTGATACTGGAAGGCGGATTGTAATGGGAGGAAGGCTTGTATTGCAGTGGCCTGTAAAAATAATCAGGAACCGTCAGGAAAGGATACTTTTATGATAGTAGTTTTGAATGGAACAAGGTCCTGTAGTTTGAACTACTTAAATAACAGAAACTCAGTCTGTCATAATAACAAGTTCACTAGATTACCTGCACCCTCGTTAATTTCTGGCAGAGTATGGGTGTGTATGGACCGGCCTGTCACGATGAAGACACGAATGACTGGTAGTTTGCCCAGATGTAGCGTGGTGGAAGTTGTTGGTAGAAAAAAAGCTTTTTAAAACTGTTGGTAGAAAAAGCTTTTTAAAGTTTAAAAATTTTTTTAGTTCAAATTGATCATGCGAGTTCTGCCCTCTTGATGAGTGTACTCGGAAAAACCATTACTATTAACTGCCTTAATTTTTAGTTGAGTTTACTCAAAAAAAAATCGCCTTATAATAGGTTGCCTTACTTTTAAAGTAAACTAGGCAGATATATTTTTTACAGTGTAGGGATGTGAGTCATTTTCTGTGCCTGATGACGTCATGTGATCTGGTGCGTGTGACAGTACCCACCCCCCCCACCCCCCCCCAGGACCATCACCAGACTGACCCGGCTGAGAGGACACCCAACGACGGTAGTCCTGGATGAGCGAAGGATCCAAGATGAGGCGTCTGGGGACCCAGGACCATTCCTCCGGGCCATAGCCTTCCCAGTCGACGAGGTACTGGGTGCCAAGACCACGGCGTCACGATTCCAGGATTCCAGAAAAGCAAGGAGTTACAATAATCCAAACGAGAAGTGACAAGACTGTGAACGAGGATGGCAGCAGTGTGGGGGGTAA
>JBBPCY010073908.1:0-30416 GCA_037974405.1 Brachyalestes nurse | reverse complement strand
GGTTCTTCCCCAAACTGTGTCCACAAAGTTGGAAGCATGGCGTTGTCCAAAATGTCTTGGTCTGCTGAAACATTAAGATTGTCCTTCACTGAAAGTAAAGGGGTCTACCCAAACCCTGATAAAAAGGTATGTCCCAATACTTTTGTCCATATAGTGTATCTGGAATACCTCATATTTGAAAAAGTGGTGATCAAATACACAATTATAAATAAATAACTGCAGTGTATTGTTTCACATTATAATGCTCCCAATGTCCCCAGATGAAAATATTAAAGACAGCTAAAAATATCTTTTGGTCTATTTACTAGTTTAAAATATTTCAATCGAGGACAGAAGTCATTCTCATACATTCAAATATTTTTAAATATGTATATACAGCTGTTTCTAAACATGTCTTCAGTTGCACAGCATTTTTTTCAACCTCTTAAATATATTGATTCAACAAGCGCAGGGAAGATTGATAAGTTGGGTGCTTCTCAATACACTGACAACTCCGACAGCTTGTGTCCCTCGGGTCTCATGTGATAAATGGAGAGTGCCCTTCCTTAGTATTAATTTGCTGACACAGTCACAAAGGCTTATTAATTGGCCTTGTTTTGCAGCTGGTCACAGAGCTTAGCTGTCAGCCCTCTCTGAGTAAAGCACAATTATGGGGCGTCAACTGCCAAAAGCTACTTGCTAAGTATCTCTCAAATAAAAGGCAGCTGCGATTTCATAGTTGTCGCTCAGAGGTCTTAAAAAGTCTCAATTTAATTAAAATGTATGAACCGTCTGTGTTCTGTTTTGTTCTTTCAGCTAATCAGCAGAATACATTAATTTATTTCTCAAGGTTATACATGGCCCTAGCCGAGCGAAGAGAGTTGAAATGCAGAAGCTGTTTGCTCTGTGTGATAGAAAACTTCAAATTACGCCAGAGGAAAGCGTGGCGAGCTTAGGAAATTAGACAGTGCTCTATTGTTCTACTGAGGTACAGTGTGAGAAAACGTTATTGCTAAAATTGATCAAACTAAATGCTGAAATGAACAGATTTCATGTAGGGGTTATTCTAATAGCATATGTTCATATTACATCACTGAACAGTAGTTTATTATCCAGTACATACGGCTTCCTCGGTGAGAAAATACTACAATAGTGCTTCCACGTTGTTCTTAACGCAACTGATGTGACACTTATTTTAAAGGAAATCAATTTTCTAGTTTCCATAACAACATGTCTTACTAGTCTCACAGCAGTGACTGAAAAATGCATAATAGTTACTGATTAAGACTGTCATATCTGTAATGAGCCATAAGTGGATGTGTGAAACATATAGGAGAAATATTGTAGCATATAGTTACCATGCATTTCGCTGTTATCAGTAACTGGTAACACGTATCACTGGTGCAGAGTATCACTCTTATAAAATACCAAGTTATTTGGGTGCTGCTTGAGGTGAATCAGCCAGCTAAATGTGAATGAGTGAATGAGTGAGTGAGTTACAGGCTAGGTCCATAATGCACTTCACTTCACTTCTACTATCTAGTCAACCAAGATGGAATATCTCAGCACATCCTGTTATAATGAAATACAAAGGGTGGCTTACTGGGTACGGTTGGACAACAGTCAACAGGATGGACTCCTTGCAGTTTCTGTTGAGAGATACAGGTAACACAAGCAAACATGTTACTTTATTACAAAACGTAGTCACTTGCAAGGTTGAGCACACTGTGTTGTGCCTCTGACTACTGTTGCATTGTAGCATCGTGTAAAACTGAAGAAACGCAATAACCCGGTATCTTGCATGCTAGCATGCTAAAACACACGCACGCACGCACACACACGCACTCTCACTCACACACACACACACACACACACACACACATCATGAGTTACCCTTCACACATGGCCACCAGTGAACAAGTATTATTTTGGTGGGGGATCATTCTCAGCACAGCAGTGAAAATGATGTGTTAGTGGAGGTAGTGGTGGTATGTGTGTGTGTTTGTGTGTGTGTGTGTGTGTGTGTATGTGTGTGTGTGTGTGTAAGTGTAAGTGTGCTGCACAGTATAGATCTGTGTGTGTGGACCGTACTGTAATGCATTTATTGCAGCAGTACATCTCTTGCTGCCCTTGCTTACAGTTTGCTCCTGTGGTGAACAGGAATGCAGCCTGTTGTGGAAGCCATCCCTCTTTATCACCAGGGCTCCTGTCAGCTTTCCTCATGGTCCAACACGGTCACTTGCATCCACAGGCTTGCAGTGCAGCGGATCTCAGAGCTGCTGTGATCCGCAGAGGTTATGTGCAGACACAGTGTGGATTTACCTTGGAGTTAGCCAGGTGTTACCATTGGCCAAAGGCTAGAGGAGCATACTCTAAGAGCTAAAGCAGCTCAGAGGCAGTACATGTAAGTTTTGAGTGCAATCCCTAGCCACTGGAAACTACAGTTTCACAGTGAAGATGTGCTATTAGGGATGGCATTCAAAACTTGATTGTGCATTGTCTCAGCTTCAACCCTGGTATCAAACACCATGAGCCAAATCATTATAAGTCTATAATGGGGTGTCTAGTGATGGAAGCAGGGTTGATTTAGCTGAAGGCCCATCTACAAATCAGTGGCAGAGGGTTTATTGTCATTAGCAGCTGTGAGTGGAAGCTGCTTTCGGTAGACCCCTGTGCAACTGCCTTGCTCTATTTAGAGATCCCACTGCTCACTTCCCTTGTGGAGAGGCTCCTAGAAAAAATGTCCCAAAAACGGTAATTATTAAGGACATTTCACTCTGCTGGCCAAACAAGAAACCAATAACCAAACTGGCAACCTGGAATGTGAGAATACACTTCAACTCTTACAGCAGCTCTCTGGATTGGAGAACAGCTTTGATTTCTGCTGAGCTGAGGTGCTACAACATTGAAATAGCTGCTCTAAGTGAGACCAGGCTCTTTACAGGATATAGCAATGAGTTATATCTTTTTTCATCTTCAAGGAGTGGGGATAGAATTCCAAAATGTCCCAAGCTAGACCAAAACCTAAAGTCTCTCCACATGCCCCTTGCTTGACCTTCTAAGAATGAGAACAAGGACTGCCTCTGTCAATCTTTGAACAAAGCACTTTGTCATATTCCCAGAGTAACAAGAGCCTCTTGCTTGGTGAATTTAAAGCCTGGGCGGGGAAGAACAACAGGTTACGGAATGGAGTCACTGGTAGACTTGGTGTTGGCCAGGCAAATGCATATGGTATGAGACTTTATTTTCTTTGCTGAGCATGACCCTCCCATCACAAATATCCTCTTTCAGCAAATTAATTCAAAATGTCAAGGACGTACCCCGACTCCAAACATTAGCACTTAACTGTTTACATGAAAATGTGATGCAACGACATCAGCAAAACCCTTATAACTATATTATAATGCAATGAAAGGTGCTGGAATGCTGGACTGGGCCTCACATGCTCGAGACCAAACTGTGTATGAGAATGTGTCCACCTTTCTGACTGCGAAAGGCTGTAAAGAAGAAGCTTGACTGTGCCCAGGTAAGATCACCAGAGATTTGAGACAAGAATCGATGCTCCCTAACTGGGAAACTAAGAGAGATTAAATCATCCTTGTGCTCTGGTGAAAAAAACACTGAAAAGTGGGCTTTGCACTCTTTGAGGGAGCAACCCAAACCATCGGCCTCAGAGTCAAAAGACTTCAGGATCCGTTTAGTAAGAATTCTGAGACCATCATAGCTAGACAACATACATAAGGCACACAGGGTGTCCTTGAATAACCTTTCATCCAGTGTTCTCAGACAAAAATGGCAGGCAGCTTGTAGGGTGGTACAAAAAGTTGTACAAACCATGCAGAACGAATGAAGAGGAAACAAGGCACAAGTAATTTAATATGCATAATGTACATAGACAGGAACAACGTTACATTTTTACGCTGATGAAACCATAAATGGGTCAAGGAACCAGTTTCTCAACCCTTGGAAAATGGCAAGTGGTCGCACATTCCTAAAAAAACAACACAAAATTCTTTTATGATGGGCCGAATACTTAGAAACTCCAGCACACTCTTGCTGACCATTCCATACTAAATAAACTATCCGAACATCTGCTTACACTTGCCCTCAGCCAACTTCCCACTTTCCTCAAGGTACTGACAGCTGCTTGCTCTCGTACAAAAACAGGCAGCATCGTTGCTAAAGCAAGGAAGGAACCTCTACACTCCACTCTGGTGAACAATACCCTCCCTCAACAGTGGAGAGATGTAAACATCATCAGCATTTATAAAAACTAAGGTGATGAAATATTTTAAAACAGCATTAGGGGAATTTGGACAAAGTGCTGTCAAAGACAGAGACTTCAGAGACTAATTTACCTGAGCTACAGTGTCATTTTAGACAAAAAACAAGATTGCTGTTCACCTGATTTTTACAGCAAGGCAACTTCAGGAATTGTGTTTTGAACAATAGCAGGACGTCTTCCTCAATCTCTCTGAAGCCATTCACACTGTTAACAGTGTGCTGCTCAAGTCCAGCCAAACTGGTTAACATCATTCATTGTTTTCATGATGGAATGACCACTCATGTGACCGTAGGAGAAGAACAATCTGATCCTTTCTCTGTTAGCACTGGACAAGGGTGTCCCTCATCTTCTCCACAAAAAGCTTGAGGACAGTCAGAAGTGGTGCTGCTGTGGCCTTCAGGCTGAATGGGAACATCCTTGACATTAGGAGAGTCTTCCAAGGTGACGGTGCGCTAATTCACAGCACCCTCTCAGGATTTGGTGCAAAAGTTGTTGTTTTCAGTCGACTTTCAAACCAAACCTTAGAATGGACCGTTGAAAAAGCTTCGCCTCACTGCTGGGGCCAGACTGTAGCTTAGCACCACTAGCTGGAGGAGGGGCCATTGCAAGGGGTATACAAGAAAGCAGAAGCTTAGCAAGCAGGCAGGGGTCCATGCTAGACTAAAAGCTAGCTCTAAACCGTTACCCCGATTAGCAACATGCTAACATTTGGCTTGGACTGCTTTCCTGTGAAAACTGGAAAAATGTTTTGAGCACAGAACATGTTTAGGGAGGCTGCAGCCTATGGCGGCTCTATTAACCTGGAGGAGTACACGGTCAGTGACTTAGTTTCTACATCAGCATGTGCATTGAAGACGTTACTGTCTACAAGACCTTCACCACACACCCCAAGCAGAAGCTGTGGGTGACTGCAGAGGTGTATGCGCACGACACAGCCTTCAGATCAGGTGATAAGGCTGCCCTGAGAACAGGGCCAACCTGTCCCAGGCCATCAGAACCTGTCCCGGACCACCATTAGCGGCAGCCCACGGAATGCTGCTGCTCCAGACAAGATTCCTGATCGTATGCTCGGAGGATGTGCAGCCACCACCATCATCCCGTGCCAAAGAAGTCATCAGTGTTGTGCTTTAATGACTACCAGCTGATGGCTACAACCTTCTGTTCACCATTATCCGAAATTAGGACAGGCTTTCACTTCGACCTCCTAGACCTTATAACCTTTAAATGCAAATTACATCCTATGTAAGGTATTCCCTGACAGGGACCAGGAATAATGTCGGCATTCATGTTCACATTGTCATGTTTCCCTAATATCCCACAAAGCCATTAAAATGTACACACACGTACACACACCAAGTCGCACACAAAGCTCGGAGGTAATATTAATCTCAAGTGGTCTCCAGAGACCCTCATAAATTCATTACATTCTTCTGACTTTGTAATGCACTCCAAACAGTCGCATGCTGCTTAAAGCGCGAGCACGTCCGCGTTTCTTCATTTCAGGCTCAGATTTTTTTTAATTTGTTTAAATGTCGCTAACCTCTAGTTTTCCACAAGCGCAATTCGGCTCGCCTTTGTCTGCCTGGCATTTTGTTCATTATTTTTGTTTTATGAGCTGTAATTACGAGATGAGAAGAAAGACAAAACTCATGATCTCGCTGTTTTTCCTTAGCCTTTATTAGTTTCAGCTGCCAGGGTCGACCGGTGTGGTTTCTTTTTGTCAGTCATTTGCTTATGCACACCGGTTAATGGGTTGCGCGACGGGTAAGTGCTCACTTAAAGTACTTATAGCATAAGTGCTTGCACAATTAAATCACAGAGCACTTTAAACTGAACATATGCAGGTTAAAGCCAAGATGTGGACTAAATTATCCAAGTAATTGACCTATCTGTGATCCGCCCACTTCTTTTGTAGTTACCCTTGTGCGGTTGGACAAACTTGACAGAATGCTGGCACACATCCAGTCCAGTCTAATGATATACTGGAGTACATATTTTTGACAAAATATCTAAATCATTCGGAGTGGACCACTACAGTTGTTACATTGGTACAATTACACAGTTGACTACACAAATAAAAACCCATGCAAACAGTGTGAAGCATACAAAATAAATATACAATTACAATCCAAGTGTAGGAGTTGTGCTACAGTTTGTCAACTGGACTGAATGGGATCCTTGCCAGATTTCTATAAAGCTCGTTCAATGGCAACTAAGAAAGCTTGCATTTGTGGGCAGGGCATGGACGGGTCTACGCTGCCTTTACAGACCTAAATACTTGGCAGAAACAGTGAGTCAGTGATTTTTTAGCATATGATTGCAGAGATGTGATGCATCTGATGCCCAAAACCAAACCAAGCTACATTACTGAATTCCACAGTGAGTCACTTTGGGCCGCAGAGAAATGTGATGTGTTCCTGTGCTTGCAATGTGGATGCAATGGTTGTCAGCATTTCACACTCAGGGTTTAAGATGAAGTGGATTTACATTGAAAACTGCAGTTTAAAACGTGAAATCAAAGAGCTGCTCTGACTTATTCAGCTGTGGTTTTATTATCAATAATGCTGTCTTGAGCTTAAAGTGGGAAATAGCATGAAATTACAAGGAGCTTGTGAACTGCCTGTAGACGCTAGTATTGACGCTACAAGATTTATACACCGATTGAGTGGCTTGTGCTAGTCTAGTCGACAAATCTGGGGATGGGGGGGGTGTCAGCTGGAATCGTGGTCGGGAAGAAAACAGAGTAGTGTTTGAATAGAAGTAAGATACATGTTTCATTGCAAGCGGATGCATTCTACTGCATGCTAAACAGATACAAATACACATACAAACACGTGGAACACACATTTCATCATGTAATACTGCATAGTTAGAAGATGCTAGTAACAGCAAGGAGGAATAAAAAATGCAGTAAACAACATAGTTCAGGTCTTGGGAGCAACCCTCAACCTCGTTCACCACGGGTCAGTTTCTGACCACAAGACCACAGTTGGCCAGAATGACTGACATGGTAGTGGCAAGGCTGTGTGTGTTGTTAGTATCAGGCAGTGGGATCACTGAGACCTCTACATACTTCAGTACTGCTCACTTCAATATATAAACGTGCCAGGAACTGATCTCTGACAGTATGGATGAGTTTTTATGGTTCCTAAGTGCTCAAGGAAAACCCTCCATCCAGCATTCTTCCAAAGAAACAGGCAAACTGAATAACACTAACAAAACCAGTAACACAACTTCCAGGGTTGGTTTACATAGAAGCCTTTAGAAATTTGCACTGTAAGTATTTTTCTGCTGTTTTCAGGAATATATTTTAGCTAATGCTGTTTGGTAAAGAATTTCTGAGCATATGGATGGATGGATGGATGGATGCATGGATGGGAGATGAACGGATGGATAGATGGATGGATGATTTAACTGAATGGTCTGGGTGAGGTCATGGCTGAAGGTTTAGTTGATCAGTACCTGACAAGGTCAATGACTCTCTCTCTCGGGACTGAGGCAACAGCTTCATCGTTTATCATTATGATCTCATCCCCCGGGATCAGCTTCCCTTCTGATGGACCACCTGTTAAGACACACACACACACACACACACACACACACACACACACACACACACACACACACACACACAGCTACCATGCAGCGTCATACTACTCAAAAATCACATACACCTGTGCTTAATGTCTCACATCTACATATGTACACACACACACACACTTTTATATAGACAGTGAGATCTATGTAATAATGATGTCTGATGTATATATATATATATATATAATTTATCTTGAAACATATTTGTAAAAAAATCCTGTAATCCTGTAATCCTACAGATGCTGGCAGCTCTCATAATGTGCTTCCTACATTCATTCTTTCAGACACAAAGCAGTCTTCACTTTGTAAAACCCTCGACCTAGGCATCTTCCAGCTAGCTCCTCTTCACTAACGGCGCGCCCTGGCATTACAGATGAAGATGCATTTTGTTTATGACACCCGCGCTGATTTCACACGCTCTAATTATTTTTCCCCAGGAAGTGTGTGTATCTGTGATAGTGCGAGTGAACTGATGAATGCCTCGGTCTTATAGAGCTGAGAGAGACTGAGCAACTGCTTATACACTGACATTTGAATAATGGCTGAACTAATATGGACTGGAGGTGGGTGCAATCCATTTGTGAGGTCATTATAGAGCTATTTAGCATGAAGCTTTCCAAATGTTTACGGTGTATATTGTGACATAAGTGTGTGCTCCTTTATAAATATAAAGGAAATGAGGCTTCTCTTTGTATCTTAACATTCGTCCATTACTAAGCTAGTAATGTAATGTGTAAGTGGATCGCTAGTCATTTATGAGTGGCCAGTTTCTAGGTAAAGGGAGAAATAAGTGTGATCACTGATGGGTGAGGTGTGTAACATTGATTGTTTCGCTGCATATGTCAAAGGGTGGGAAATATTAGGCAAGTGAATGGTCAGTTTTTGAAGCTGATGTGACTAAAGCAGGAATAATGGGTAAATGTAAAGAAGACTAGCAGACAGGCTAGAGGACTGGGTCAAAATCTTTCCAAAACAGCAGGTCGTCAGGGAATTACAGGGACGTTCCTGGTATAAAATGGCTTGTATTTACCAAAAGTAGTCCAAGGAAGGACAACCGGTGAACCACTGACAAGGTTACAGGGGCCCAAGACCCTTTGACACGTGCCACCAACCTAAACCTTGCTGCAGGCCAAGAACACTTAGACACAAAGCAACGGAATTTCCTAATGGCAGTGGACTCTTCTAAGATAAGATAAGATAAGATAAGATAAGATAAGATTAGTCCCACAAGTGGGAAATTTCCCTTGTTACAGCAGAAAGTGGATTGTACAAAAGTAAGAGCAGCAAAAAACAATAGAATAAAGCTATAAAACACAACAGTGTACATACATATAGCAGCTGCAAAGAGCTTGGACTAATTTGGTAGTTACTAACTTCTGCATATCAGGAACACCTCACAAGACCTGCTGTTTTGGAGATGCTTAGATGCTCAAACTTGGATCTTCATGCATTTGTCTGTTTCAAACATAAGAACTGACTGTTCAGTTGCTAAAGATATTGAAGATGCACTATAGCAGTTTGCATTATCATTTTAAATAAAAGCTATAATTTAAAAAAAACATTTTCAGATATGTTTTATACCCTTTCACTCCATGGCCTATGTATCCAAATGTCCTCAGTCCTATAACTGAAGAATAGCTCTTTAACCTGTTTGCATTGTCACTGATTACTCAGTCTTTGTTGTTTTGCTGTTTCTGCATGTTCGGCAGCATTGGCTGCTCTCAGTATTTGTATGAAAAACTAAAGGCGGCTGTCCATGGTGCTGAAACTGGCTGTGTCAAGCGTGTTTGAGAATTTTAACCAAACTGGGCTGAGTTACCCTTTTGTAAATATATAAGGATGTGCAAATGTGAGCAGACCCCGCTAATCAGTTACCTGGAGTGACAGAGCGAACGACCACCGGTTTCTCACTGCCCGCCACAAAGCCAAAGCCTAGAACAGGGTCCCTCCTCATCTCCACCCGCCGAGGAACTGGAGGGAGCAGCTGACTGCCATCCAGACGCACCTCCTCCAGAGAACTGTTCTGAGACACATGGCTGTACAGAGAGAGAAAGGGGGGCAGGCATTAGGTGAAAAACACGGAAACGATAGATGATATCAACTAGAGCAATTATTTAGCAATAAAATTGACTTTGTAGCATGAACTTCTGTGTAAAAGTCTTTATAAGATGAGCAAAAGTCTTTTTGATGGAAGATTCAAGTGTCTTCCTTTATGAGTAACCATTACAGGTAACTGTGATGAATACGCTATATGGACAAAAGTATTGGGACACCTGTTATTCAGGGTTTCCCATCCAGCACCTTTGAGATGAACTGGAACGGAGATTGTGATCCAGACCTTCTCGTCCAACATCAGTGTCTGACCTCATAAATGCTCTACAGAGTGAATGGACACAAATTCCCACAAAAACTCCAAAATCTTGTGGAAAGCCTTCCAAGAAGAGTTGCAAAAACTCTATGTTAAAGTCTGTGGATTTGAATGCAATGTCATTAAAGTCTGTGTTGGTGTAATGGTCAGGCATCTCAATACTTTTGTCTATAAAGTGTTCATTCCTGGACTAGGCTTAATCCTCATACAAGAAACCGACTCATTGTGTCAGAGATTAAACTTAGTCTTTCACTACATTTTCCTTTAAATAGAGAATCTTATTTCAAAATGGTGTGTAGGTCAGACCAGGCTTGTGTGGGAAACTGACCCACAGTGTGTTTTAAACACAGAATTCAACAAAATGCAACAGGCAACAGTTCAAGTTGAACATTTTAATCAAGTCTCTAACCCATATATATTATGTTACTAACACTAGTCTTTATAAAATCTGAGGTTACTTCTTGTAAGACATGTGGCCCCTTAAGTGCACATTATTACCTATAATACTATCATTATGTACCTTTAAAGATCACGTACAGCACTGGCATAGTTAAAGCAAATGCAGTGTAGGTCAGGACAGTAGTGTACAGAGTGGTCTTATTAATCTGAGCCTCAAGTCTTTTCTCCGTCTGGTCCAGGCCCTGGATGATGCTCTCCGTGTCGCACACTAAGAGCTGAGTATCTTTAGTCTGAATGACTGGCTTCTCAGCAGGACGAGTCAGAATGGATTTCTTCACGGCCTGAATCTCCGTCGCCACCTTCCCCACGCTTTGTTCCAGCTGCTTCAGCTGTGGCTTGAGGTCTTCCATGAGAACCTGAGCTTTCTGGCTGTGGAGCAGGATCTCTCTGACAGCTTCTTCTGAGGCACTGGGAGCAGAGGGCGGCGCGGAAGCGAGCGCGGCCGCTGGCACTGGGACAGACGCTGGCTTAACAGTGTGAACCTCTCCATTTTTAACAGCTGCCCTGAGCGTATCTATGAGGCCCCGGAGTTCTTCTTGCTGGTCCTTGTGTAAACTGGCCTGGACTTTGATAGCTTCTTGTAGGCTTGCTGGTCCCTTCTGAGCCTCCAGGAGAAGACCTTTTAGTTCCTGAAGACGTACCCTGTTCACATAGGTGGACCCCATTACCCCGATGATGGCCCCCAACACCGACCCGATGATCGACCAGTTCTTGGTCCGTTCTGCCCGAGCCCGTTCCTTCTCATGGCTCTCGCGCACACCAGCAGAAAAGAGTGCAAATTTCTCCCGCTCGCCCTCCTCAGCGTTTTCATAGGCTGTTTTAAGGCGTCTCTCCTCCTGTGGAGAAGAAATGAAAGTCAATAAGTGGACACTTTAAATGGCCTAAGCCACTGGGAGCTGTTTTTGGTTCTGTTTTCGAAATAAATCTTCAAAAAGTTCAAGTCATGCATCTATCAAATGAATATAATGTAATATCTAATGTAACCTAGTCTAAATGGAAACTGAGCTGCAAAACAAAATATTTTGTTTTAAATTAATTGTTTCTGACGTTATGAAAACCAAGATATTTGCATATATTCATCCATCTAGCCTACAGCACTTCAGCCTCGCCCATTCACACTGAAGTTCCAGGGAACTTTTTGGCTTTTTGAAAGAGGCATTTAGGAATAAAACCAAATATGATTTGCTCTGTTGTGTCAACAAACCCAGATGCCCCTCTATATTAAGTGGACTCTTTTCCCCAGTGCTGTGGGTCTGCAGTGCTTTAACAGTACTTCTTCAGTGAATCAGAATCTGAATACTTTATCGATCACGGAGGAAATTACTTATATTACGACTGCACAGGCACCCGGAGACAAGGACAATATAAAATACAAATGTTTAAATGAATCTAATACTCAATACACTATACTACATACAGAAATACTGGAGTATTAACACTATAGATAAATAGTTAAGTGATTTACTAGTAACACAAATAGTGGTCTGTTATTGTACATAATATAGATCAGAAGTACTATAAGTAATATTGACACAAGTAGTGATATTTCACATGGAGTTTTTCAGGAGTCAGGAGATGAACATTTATAATCGAGGGTAAATATTTTAGCTCCTCTAAGATGACTCAGTCTCACCTGCAGTAACTTGTGTTCCAGTGTTGCTAGTTCTAGATAGTGTGCCTCCTCTCGTGATACCCGGTCCAGACGATCTCGAACTTCCTTCAGTCTCACCTGAAGAGCCTCCAAACTGGTATGGGCTTCACGGACCATTCCTCTGGCCACCATGAAAGCCTTCTCTGCCTTACGACAAAAAACAGACACGGTCAGGGCTTGAACTATGATTATGATTAAACATTAAAAGACAGATTATGAACACATTTAAGTGGTGTATCTTGAAGGTTGGTGGAACTTTTGAAAAACTGCAAGGGTCTCTTGTGGATATCTAAGGGTTGAGGAAGGTATCTGGCAGAAGCTCTGTAGCAGAAGCCAGAAAACTAATTTAATGCTAGGAGAATAAACATCTGTGTTTATTAATTGCTACATAAGTGGCTGTACTAGACGTCAGAATTTCTTTATTTCTGGTGGCAGCGTCAAAGTCAAAGTGCTAGATGGAGGTGAGCCAGGCAAGTTCTTCCACACTGAACTCATCCAGTCATGTCTTTGAAGCTCGCTTTGTTCACTGGGACACAGTCATGCTGGAATAGAAAAAGGTTTTTCTGTCCACAAAGGTGGAAGCTAGCCCAAACCATGGAAAACAGGTTTGTGTAAGTGGCATTGCAGGAAGTCAGAATTTCTTTATTTCTGATGGTGGGGTCTCATAACTGTATGAAATTTGTGCAGTGCATGCTGAAGAACTGTCAATAGGATGGGCACTCTAGTGGATCTAAGGATTGGGCTCCATTCAATATCTTCAGGATGAGCTGGAGTGGTGTTTGTGATCCAGAACTGATCATAAAACATCAGTACCTGACCTCACTAATGCACACACATAATCAAATTCTCACAGCAATGTTCCAGCATGTAGTGTAAAGCCATCCCTGAAAAGAAGAGGCCGTTACTGCAGAAACATTGGATGAGAAATTCGTTATAAACTTTTAGATTTTTTCAGACACAGATTTAAGCCCAGGCTTAATCTCTCATGGGCAAACCGGCCCAGTAGAGGTCTATTACTGTAACCTACCTCTGTCACCTTGCTCTGAGCACCTCTAACTTCATTGAGGCCCACAAATTCCTCATACTTCTCCCACCAGTAGTTGACGGAGTTGGTCATGGTTCTAACAGAGTTCTGTCCCCACTGTTTCCCGAGCTCAGCCACGCTTTTCAGGGTGGCCAAAGCCTTCTCCTGGGTGGACACAGCCTTATCTTCAGGGCTTTGCTTTGGTGAGCAGTAAGTTCTTCTGATGGAGATGTTCCACTGGACTCTTCCAGGAACCTGGAGGAGGTAGAAGCAGGTGCCATAGCTCCTTGGTAGTCTCCAGCTGCCTCTGTACCTCATTGACTTGCTTTCATTGGGGCTGAAAAGACACTTTAAACCTTAAGCCTGTAACAAAAAAGCACTTTGTGAGACCACAACACAGCACAGATGAGGTTTAGTACAGAGGGTATGAAGGTTAGTACCAGTAACATTTCTAGTACGTTATACCGATTTCTCTGCATGTCAGAATCACAATAAAGTCAAAAATGTACTTACAGTATCACATTAATGTCTATATTTCAACACTTGAGATTTAAGTGGCATTTTCACAAAAAATAACCTAGCTTAGCTAACCTAGATGGCTAGAAAAACAAATTATTAATCATAACATTGACTAAGCATGGTATAATGTCACATACCAGATTTTCTCTTCCTTGGTTAGTCTCTGGTGATTTTGAGCATGAAACTGAGCATATTATCACATAAATGAAGACTGTAATGAGCAGAGACAGTTCTCTAAAAGAGAGACAGTTCTCCAGATGAAAGTCATGCTAAGGAAAGTGGCTAACTTTTTATTCAGGCATGTGTTCAGACGACCTAGTCGGTTCCACCTTAAATTTTGTATCGGTCACATACCAGGGCCGGTCCAGTCGCCCCCATAAGCAGCCATTATAGAATTTAAGGTGGAAGGGGAGGGCTGGCGAAACAGAAGACCTCTTAAAGACAGATAAGCCTGCCTCCGAGCGAAGCTTCTCACACACTTTAGCACGTTTTAGCACATTTAGCTACCCAGAACCATCATGTCTGGAAGAGAAGGTGGGTAATCTGGCACTTTTTCATGCATTCTGCCTTCAAGGAGCTTCTCTATTTTACTAATAACAAGTCATTAATCCTCGGGTTGTTTAACGTATCAGTAAATTGTCCATGTTTTATCTAGAATGCTTTACGGCCACGCTAAACTAAGCTAATATAAAATAGGCGGGCTGTCTGCTTATTTAAACGAAGAGGAACGGACAAACCAGGTAGCATAAAATTTTTAGGCACTTTTTTACGTTGATATAACTTAAAATAAATTAAAATATTACTTAAAAGCCAAGGAAAATTAGAATTAGATGCCTTCTTAAAGCTAGCTAGCTAACGTTAGCGTAACAGTATCTAAGCTAGGTGGGCTGTCAGTCTATTTAAATAAAGAACAGACAAACTAGGTATCATTGAAATGTGTTTAGACACTTTAATGTAATTCAAAAATGAATTAAAATCTTTTTTAAAAAATGAGAATCAGAATTAGTTGTTGCCTTCTTGCTAGCTAACAGTAGCATAACTGCACCTGCTAGCAACTTTTTAAATAGGTTTTGTCTCTGTATGTTTTTTTTATTGTGTAGTAAACTGTTAAATACGTTTATACGCTGTTATTGATGAGGTTTATGCTTCAGTAGTAACAGTTTATGCGTCAAATATTCGTAGGGAACCTGGAGGGACGTTTCTACATTAGCACTGAGCTGTTTTTGGACACTGATGCCATGCAGAGCTGGGCTATCACATTTAATGATGTCATCTGTTTTTAGTATTATTCTCCTTGTTAAAAGGGAATTTGATTGTTTACACCAATACTTTGCAACATTTATTGAAATACAGTCATTCAGATTGGATGTGTAGTCAGAATTGTTTACGGTGGTGCTGAATGGAACCTGCCTTTAACAGTTAGCCTACAGTTGAGGCTAAAATTATTAGCCACCCAGGAATTATGGAACATTTTCCTAAACATCTCCCCAATGTTTGCGGCACTGATGAAACTTGATATAATCAAACATTCACCAGTGCTATTTAGTAGCTTTTGGTACATTTGTAATATAAAATACATTTTTAGGCTTGCTTTGTAGTCAAATATAGTAAAGAATGGGGTGGTCAAAAATGTTAGCCCCATGTGAATATTTGCTTTCAAAACACACCTACAGTAATTAATCAGTCAGCTTTGAAACCACACTTGTGCAGTCAAATGGCTTCCTAACAACATTCAATCAGCATAAAAAGACTCAAAGGAACAGGGCACTTGAACACATGAGGGACTACTGTTACTCACCATGCCAAAGACAAAGGAAATCAGTCTGGAGCTCAGAAAGAAGATAGTAGAGGCTCATGAAAAGGGGGAAGGCTACACTGCCATTTCCGAGCGATTCACAGTGTCTAGAACTGCTGTACATTGCACCATTGTACAAGGAGACAAATTCTGTAAGAAACAAACCTGGCCGTGGCTGTAAGCGCAAGATTTTGAGAACTCTGGAGAGGAAAATAGTCAGAGATGTAAGAAAGGAGCCCTGGACATCTGCCAGAATGGTTGTTGCTGACCTGGCCTCTTCTGGATGTTTCAAGAAACACAGTTGTGTGGGCTCTTCATCGTGGTGGGCTTCATGGCCATCGTCCCAGAAGAACCCCTTTACTCAAAGAGTGGCACTTCACAGCCCGACTGAGGTTTGCCCGTGAACATTTGAAAGGTAAAGATGAGTTTTGGAAGTCTGTGCTTTGGTCTGATGAGACTAAACTGAGACTGTTTGGGTACATGGATGTTGCTTATGTTTGGTGAAGAAAGGGAGAGCCTTCAACCGTAGGAACACAGTTCCCACAGTTAAACATGTTGGTGGGAGCATCATGCTGTGGGGCTGTTTTGCAGCCCAGGCACAGGGAGCCTTGTTCGGGTGCATGGCATCATGAAAAATTGAGGGAGAATATGCAGAAATCTGCTCGTGGTCTAGGCTTAGGTCGTTGCTTGGTCTTCCAACAAGACAATGACACAAAGCATACATCGAAATTAGTCCAACAGTTTCTCAAGCATATCAAAACCAAGATCCTGGAGTGGCCCACACAGAGCGCAGACCTCAATCCTACTGAGAATCTGTGGTGGGTGCTGGAAGTGAATGTCCATGCTTGGAAACCATGCACTTTGGACCAACTAGAACAATTGCAAAGGCAGAATCCCTCAGGAGACCTGTGCCAACCTAGTAAAGAACTACTCTAAGAGATTGTCAGTTGTGGCTCAGAAAGGGTACACTATTGACTATTAATGGCTGGAGGGCTACTAATTTTGGATATCTCGTTTTTGCCCGTTCTTGTTTCAACTTGGTGTATATAATATCCTAATTAAACTTCGTTGACATTGTTTTTTTATAGTGTATTTGTTTCTAAAATAACAAACACTTGTTAATGGTCATTTTCATGGTGAAATCACGAGTGTTGTCTAATTTCATAAGGGGGTGCTAATAATTTTGGCCTCAACTGTATAACAAAATATTTATGAATGCAGTGCCTGATGCCTGAGGAACTGTTTTATGATCATTTTTTGAGATGGTTTGGCTTAAAGTGTTAAACTGCACTCTTGGTGAAACATGTTAAGAATAAAGAACATTTTTTTCCAGCTTGGCCACTATTTTACCGATCATCAATATTGCAAGTCAACTCAGAAGACACTTGTAGGTTCTCATGTGATTTGGAAAAGTAAATTTCTCTATATTTAGTGTCAGAAATTTCTGCAGATTCTCCAAATTAGTCACCCTGTGCAGAGACCTTTAAGCTGACTGTTTTGTAAACAGTAAAAGAAAGGCAAAGCAAGTTTGGCCACCTGTTATTTTTGGAAACCCACTTCCATTTGTTTCCCCAGTTCTATGTTTCACAGTATGGTACAATATATGATTATGGTATGAAGTTACATTAACATTAGAGCTGCACAATGGACAAAATGTCAGTATGGTGATCGTGATGCCTTTCAAGATATTAAAGGGCCCCTTTAATATTATCACTTTTCTGGAGAAGACTTAGTCTGTTAATGTTGTTTCAAATGGTGCATTTAATCCATACAGTCCATAAATGGAAAATAAAGCCTAGAAAACAAATCCTGGTTTTTGTGAGCTCACAAAACAGTTACGGTATTTGGCTGATGCCCTTTTCCAGAGCGGCTTGCAATCATAAGTTAAAGTGACGTTAGTTGAAGACACCGATTATTGAGAACACCCAGTAACTCACCTGGAGCTGTGATTGGTATATAGAACATATGCTCTCTCACACACACTATATAACATTAGCCACTGACTAACGCTGAGTGTTTTGGTGACTCATAAACTGATTTACTTTATTCTCTTGTCTGATTTATTTATCTGCAGGAGGGAAGAAGAAGCCCCTTAAGGCTCCCAAAAAACAGTCAAAGGAATTGGATGAGGTGAGTTTAGCTACTGAAGAGAGAAACACAAGTTTGAGGTCATTTTCAGTAACCATATTAAAAACTGAAAACAAAGCAGGTTCGGTGTCTGAATATTTACTCACGCCTTCTTCCATTCACACAATCTGTAGGACGAAATGGCTTACAAACAGAAGCAGAAGGAAGATCAGAAAGCCATGGAAGCAATGAAAGCAAAAGCATCAGGAAAAGGACCTTTAAGTAAGCAATGTTTTCCCAATATATCACAGAGAACAGCACTCTGTCAATTACAGACCTATTGCCACTCTAGATGGCAGTATTGAGGTTGAATAGCATCTTAATAGTGCCTGCTTGCATCCCTGCATCCTTGGAGTAATGAGAATGAATGAATGTGTGTTTAACTCTCAGAACTCAGAGTGTATCAGTAAACTCTGATTTCAGTAAATATAAACAGTGTAAAACAGTCTAGAACCGGTGTTTGTTCTACACACTCGCCGTTTGCTGCTTTTTCTCTCTGCGTGCTGCCGCTCAGCCGCTCTCTGGAGCCCCTCCCTCTGCGAAAGTTTTCCTGGTTCAGAGATCTTTTTTTTCTGTTTGTTTCTAAAACCTAAAATAAAAAATGTCTTCATTTTTGCGTGATGCTGTTTTTAAACCCCAGTAGTGTTTATTATTATTATTACATGTTTTTAAATTACGTTTTTTGCGCTTCTGACTCAGATTCGTGATGCTCAGGTTCTAAGGGTTAAAGTCAAAGTCTGAAAGCTGTCATATCAGTTACTTGCAACTACCATTCGTTTGCGTTTCTATGGTCAGTGTGAACTGCTAAATGTGTCGCATGAAAAATACATCAGCTATTGTGGATGAATAAAAGTACACGTTATCAAGGTGGTGGCCTAGTGGTTAGGGTGTTGGCCCTGTGACCAGAAGGTCGTGGGTTTGAATCCTGGACTGTGAGTAGCACCACTGAACTACCCCTTATTCATAACAGTCCCCTGTCTCACTTGGTGAATGGGTTAAATGCAGAGAGAGAATTTCACACTAGGGATGTCCCGATTAACCGGTTTCACGATTTAAGCGCGATTTAAAACTGCACGGTTAATTAATTGTAAAGTTCTCCTCAACACCGTGTTTCTGCTGCTCTTAAAAACCTTGATTATCACAGAGCTAGCAACAGACTGGCGGGACTTGCCCGGAACGGAAACCTTTCACCAGCGGTGCACTTGTGCGAGAACCACACAGACAGTAGTCAGTGAGTGACGGCTCACTGGACTGCACTAAACAGCAGCAGGGAAAATACTGAAGACGCTTTATTTCCTCCAAAGAAGCGACTGATGTTTCTAAATTTTTATACCAAGGAAATTAGCTGATATGTGAGCTTAAATTTCATTCTAAACAAATTTCTAAACATTTTTGTTTTCACTATGATTCATCACTGTTTAGATTATTATTTGTTTCAAATGACAGTATCCATTCGTTTATATTTCATTTTTGGCACTGTATTTGTTAATGGTTTTTGTGTAGTTTTTTCAAAGTCAGCAGTAAATAAAAGGTAAAAACCTCTAAAGAATGTGATTGTCTGCATTGTGAAGTTAATGCATGTGAAATAATTGTGAAACCGCGATAATTTCCCTGGCGATAATCGTGCAGTCAAAATCTCTGATTGTGACATCCCTATTTTACACGTGACAAAAAGAGGCCTCTTTACTTCGCTTTACTTTAGACAGGTTCGCTTTACTTTAGACCGGGTTACTCTACTTTAGACATGGTTCTTTACTATGTTTCAGCTTCACTGTATTGCATTTTTCCACACACCTCTCTGCTGCTAGAATACAGTACCCGACAAAATGCTGCTTGCATCTGTAGCTGTTGTCGATTGCACTAAATGTACTTTCCTGTTGTTTTGCTGCTCTTGGGGTTTTGTGTTATTTATTTTTATTTTATTTTATTTTTTGCACTCTTTCATCCTGACTGCACTCGTGGTCTTAGTTCTGTTCTTGTGCACCACGGTCTCGGAGGCATGTTGTTTTAGTGTCACTGTGGACTGTGTGTGCATGGACAAAATGACAGAAAGCCTACTTGGATTGACTCAACAAACACAATCGCAGTGTAGATACTCTGACTGAAGATACATCACATCTGGCAAATGTTTTGTGCCAAAATTTGACAGTTTACCACTTTAAATAAAGTATTTTATGACCGTCAGCCATTGCAGGTGGTTAACCTTTGTTTACAAGTAATGAGGACACACAAGGGCATGGATACACTATGAAGAGACTCCATCTGCTCATTTAAAACTATCTTCACCGTAGCAGCCAGTAATGAAGCGTCTTCTCAGACACTGATACTGCGGTAAGCTACATAAAGGGTTAAACTGTCTTGTCCTGTCTGCTTTGCTGTTCTCAGGTGGTGGTGGAATCAAAAAGTCTGGGAAGAAATGAAGCATAAGCTACCAAGCAAGCCGTCGTTCTATCCTCATCTGGGTCCACCGATTTAAAAAAAATATATATAAAATAGCATTTTTAATTCCTTCACATCCCTCTTGTAAGTTGAAATACCTGAAATAAAGTTTTGTAACTTACTCCTGCGTTTACATTTTGTAGACATGTTGTCTGGGATACACACTGCATGTTCGGACGGACAGTACGGTAGAGAACAAACACATTTACACTCAAAAAGATGCATTTCAAGCTTATTTTATTCACGCAGTGCAAAGCTTCAGAAACTGGTTCCCGCAGCGTCCAGCCCTGGTGTTGGCCTTCCTCCTTCTTGCGGTGCTGTTTTACTTTTTGCGCTTCACCGAGCCTAAAAGAAGAGAGGATTTTTTATTTTGTGGTTTTGTAGTTTGACCAGTCCTGAGTCGTGTGTATTGTGATGCACTGTTTGTAAAACCCAGGCTGTACAGAATAAAGAGTTTTGCTGCTTACTTTGACTGGAGGGCTTACCTTCTCTCAGTTCCACCTCCACGGGGTAGTGGTCACTCACTTTCACCGCCTGTAACAACATTTCACAGTAAGAACCATACGACAAATCAAAAAGGGCTCATATTATGGAACACCTATTGTTTCTAAAAATTAATGAGAAAGTTCTATGGTTTGTAAACCTAGTTAAAGTGCATTTGCACTTAAGTTAAAAGGGCCAATCTTTTGATAAAAAACAAAAACACTCAATTTAGTAGGAAAAAAATGTAACTGTCTGAGTTTGAAGTGTAATGTAACAATATATCCTGTAAGTGCAATTTAATGTTTGACGGTTTATTTATGATTACCAGAATACCCCCCCTTGCAGATTTACAACATTCTTTAATTTTTGGAAATAACTTGTGCCCAAACCCTCCCAGCACCTTTTCAAGCCACAAACAGTTCTGTCTGGTTTTGAATTTGTGGGTCTCCAGCTGGTCAATGGGAGAAAAATCTGAGGAGGACGAGACATCGCTTTGGACTGGAGAGAAATTTGACACGATTTTGAAGAAAACTTGTAGCCATAATGTTAAAGAATTAAGTTTAGTCCAGTGATCCGTAAACCAGAGGGAATTTCAGTCACTTAAGACAGACAGTTTGAGGCTTTGTGGCTAAATCATGTTTTACTACAGATTGCAAAATACTGAAAGCCAGTCAGTTACGTTTGTTTTAAGTATTTCTAATGTTATAACATTTTTCTTTAAAACCCAAGGGTGGGCCTAAACCTCCGCCTGTAGGGTATTTATACATCAACAGATGGCTTTAAAAGCACCAGCACTTACATCAGCTTCAGTCAGGCTGTATTCCTTTTGGAAGTTGAAGGCTTTGGCAGAGCCTGGAACAACAGTGTCTAAAATATTCGTTCCATACACCACAATCCTACAACACAAATACATAAACATTAGCATTGCTAATTTAATACATGCTTTAAATGTCTTGTTTCTAATCTCGGACTAAACAGATGTTTCTCATTTAAGCTATAAATTGAGACTTGAGTTCTGCGCAGCAGGGCCCGAAAACCTACTGTAAGTCTGAAACTTTTTCTAAGTCAAAGCATCAAATCAATGTGGGGTCGCTGTTTTATTTAAAGATTACAGCCATGGCCAGTGGGAGCTGCCTCTCTGCTCTCTCACTGGGCTCTGTACAGAGTTCTTATAGGTCTCACTTTTCTAATATGATCCACTGATCGATTTTCTTCCTATAAAGTTTTAGCACCTCATTTGCTTAATACAACCTTTCTTTGTTTCTACCAATAAAGTTTAATCATCCTATTAGATTAACCCCACCTCTTTGTTTCAATCGATAATTACAGTATTAGTTATCTCTAATTAATACTCAGTTGACACCTCCAGTCTGACCTTTAACCAATTAAATTTTATCACCTGATTTGCATAACTCCACCTCTGTTTCAACCAATAATTACAGGATTAGTTATTTCTAATTAATATTCAGTCAACACCTCCAGTCTGCCCTTCAACCAATAAGATTTCATCACCTGATTTGCTTAACTCCACCTCTTTGTTTCAACCAATAATTACAGGATTAGTTATATCTTATTAATATAAATTTGTCACCTCCAGTCTGCCCATTAACCAATAAGATTTTATCACCTGATTTGCATAACTCTATCTCTTTGTTTCAACCAATAATTACAGGATTAATTATATCTAATTAATATTCAGTCGACACCTCCAGTCTGCCCTTCAACCAATTAAATTTAATCACCTAATTTACTTAACTCCATAGTAAGGCATGGTTCAAACTCACTGTTTGGGGCATTTGGTCAGACATGAGTTTGACCTTAATTATAGGGGGTTTTACGTTAAAAACCCTATAATCACAATCAATCAGACAAATATCCCTTCACAAGTTGGTTTAAAAGCCACTAGGTTTTTGCATAACATTATAACTATATAAAATACCAAATTATTATTTATTGTTATGTATTTACGAGAGAATTCAGTCCCTACAATTAATTCTGCTGTTGAAAAACAGAAGGGGAATTTTCAAAATCTGTGTATAACTCACTCATTAAGAAAGAAAATCATCCAGAGTGTTTTTAAAGTGAAATGGTTCATAGAGCTGCATTTTAAACCATTTCATGGGTAAACTTTTTGTGAGGAAGCTTTTAGAGTAAAAGAAGAAATAAAATGGCTCTATTTGTTTTAGAAGCCCTGTGACATCTGGTTCTATTCACCACCGTTGTAAAGAACGTACTAAATTATGCAGAAGTGATTTGGTTCCAGTTTCTGGAAGCTCCATCCAGTCTGTATTGTACTCAACCCTACAGGATCATGAGTGACAGACCTGTCGTAAGTGTGGTCGTTCTTCTCGCGCGTGGTGGTGTCCACATCGTCAGAGATCAGCCAGTGGAAGTTTTTGTCACTGTAGATGCGAATGGCCTTCAGCTCTTTTTTGGAGACGTAACTGCCGTCTGCGTTGAAGTCTCCCAGGATCATGATGTTCTGAGTAAAGCAACGTAACAGATGATTCCGCATGTCTTTGCTCAAAAAATCTATTGAGTAGCAACAACTCAAAACTGGACTGGAAATAAGTTCGGGCCTACCCTTAGAAAAAAAATTATACACTACTCTTTCCAAATTTTATTACAAGAAAACAGAAATACATGTAAGTGATTTTTGAAGTGTAATGTAACAATGTACCTTGTAAGTGTAATTTAATGGTCGCAAAAGCTTATGTACGTGTTATAACTTCCCTCGCCTTTATTACAGCAGCACAGATTCGCCACATCCTTTACAGCAATTTTGGAAATAACCTGTGCCCAAACCCTCCCAGCACCTTTTCAAGCAGCAGACAGTTCTGTCCAATTTACTGGACGCTCATTTCAAAACTTGTCAGTTCAGCTCGTCCCAGCTGCTCAAATGGAGAAGATCTGGAGGCTGAAGAGGCCGAGACATCATTCTCTAAACTTTCTGCCTTTCTTTGGACTGGACTATGATTTTGGCAAGATCTTGAAGAACGCTTGGGATCGTAATTCCTTTGAAGATCCGAAAAGAGCAGTTTGTGGGCATATAAGGACTAACTAGGATCCCACGGGCCTTATAAAGTCCCTCAAAGTCCCTGATAAAACAAATAAGTCCTGCACTGAATTACAGTCCAAGGGAACTCTTCACTGAAAATGACTTTATATTCATCGTTGTATAAGAGATGTAAGTAGAATTTAATCAAAGGCAGATTCAGAAAGTATTTTATTATTCTGTTAGCAAAATAAACCTGTGTAGTACAGGGCTTCCCAATCCCAGTCCTGGTGGCCCCACACTCTACACATATTTGTGCAGAGCATGGGGCCCCAGGACTGGGATCGGGACCCCTGCCGAATTCATTAAAGCCCTTTAGTTGAGTTTGACTCACGTCAGTTTTCCATTTGTCTCTCACAACCTGGACCACGTCATAAAACTCGTCGATCTCCTTCTCAGAGTCATCAGGCTTCGTGTGGACAGGAATCATTACCAAGTCTTTCACCACTGCGAACATAAACATACAATGAAGTATCCATCCATCCATATATATATATATATATCTGTCTGTTCATCTATCTATTCATCTATTTATCCACCCATCCACCCACCCATCTCTCTATCTATCCATCTCTCTATCTATCCATCTATCCATTTATCTATGGTTTAACTGTAGGAGGAAATACACAGTTCAGAACGAAGCTCTTACCTGTGTTTGGACAGGAGAAACGCAGGATATAGGGTTCTCTATCAAAGGCGTCCTCATCTCCAGGCTGGTTGTCCTCGTACTGGTACGTATCAGTCACTTTTGCCACGTCTTCTCTGCCATTGACAGGACAAGCTTATGTTTTGTTTTATTTCTGCCCATTCATTTTCCCCCTTTGCTAATTCTCACAGCCTTACTAGGTCTCCTCCTGTCCCACACAGCTTGGAGCACACATAAGTACCGGTTCTGTTACAGGCGTCAATGTTGACTAGCATCATGCTGAGGGAGGGGAGAGAGGAGCAAGGACTATTTTGCTGTCTTGGAGTCCCATTAGTGTTTTTTAGCTGTGATAGAATTGGAGGTTAGTGTTCTCCTCCAAGCATGTTGAGCTGTCTGTTCCATTAGGACCAGTTTAAGATGTGGACATGTGTTAGGCATGTGTTGCCCTTTAGTCTACCATTGTTAGTGGTCTTGTGTCATTGTGGGAGTCCTATCTATCAGTTGGAATTTGGCATGACATGGAAAAATGACAACCAATGTTTCTTTAAAGACCAATTATAGGTGTTGCTCTCTGGCATGTGTATGAGACATTTAAGTGGAAATAGTATCTATAAGACGGTGTATCCAGTCTTTAAAACATTATAAACATAGTTAACATTACAACAAATGCAAACAAACAAGAAAGTGGTAAAAAGTATCGGGTTTTGTTTTGTTTGTAAAAGTAGTTGATACTGTGTGAGCTGGTGAGGAGAACACAGGTTCGGTTCCAGATTCCTCCTCGGTTTCTCCAGCCATTGTTTGGATTTAATTTAATGAAGGACTGATTGAGCTAAACTAGGTATTGGATGTATTTAATGATAATTACAGTGTAACACTGGGGTTCCATGAGGAGGTCAGGGAATGATGAAGCAAACACACAGACACACATAAAATCATTATTAAATCTATTATTTGTTTGTATATATTCTCATATTTGCATGTAAAAACTAGCCTAGACAGGTTTTAAATATAATTTTCTCTAAGACTATTGCCTGGTACCGTATGAATAGTGTAGATATAAACCTACGGGCTGGTCCACCACCCAGAGCTGGCCTGAGTAGGACTTTAAAAAGAGTGATAAAATGTATACTACATAATAGGACTGGCTCCCCCTGGTGGCCCCAAAGAGTACTGTCAATTTGACAAAACGTAATCCATTGAATGTTAGCAATAGGAAAAGCTGCCGGATTCATAACGCCAAATCTCATTTTAACTTAACCCTGAAAAGTTCAACTACATGAGGCTCATTGTGGTGCAGGTGACATGGAGAAGGGGGTGATGGAGTAATCAGACAGAGCAGGGATGAGAAAGGTCTTACAAAAGTCCCATGTATTAAGGAACTTTTTTGTACGTTATTAAAGTATGAAATGAAATTTGAAAGCTCTAGATAGAAGAAAATGCCTGCTTATCTTTTTTATTCCCACCAACAGAAAACATTTGAGGATTTTGACGAGAACTTCCGTGCCCTCAACAAAATGTAATATAGCCATTCCAGAACAAAAGCGTCTGGTCTGGACTGACACTAGGCAGCAAAATATCACGAGTTGGTGTAATATTGGTATAATAGTGGTTCATATCTATTGATAAACAGTGGCAGAAGCTCCTCTGCAACCATAGAGATGCATGCAAAGCACATTAGATTATGTTCATTTGGCAGATGCATTTATGCAAAATGACTTACCATTTGAGGAAACATACATGAGGACAGTTCAAATACCAAAAGATTTCTGTCTGTTGAATATTTACCTCTTAGAACTCTAAGACTGGTGTTTGTTCTCCTACACACTCGCCACTTTCTGATCTTTTAAAACCTCAGTTGTGGTTGTTATTATTACAACATGTTGTTTGAATTATAATAACGTTGGTTGTACAAGACAAAGGAACACCCAGCAAAGCTCAAGAAGACGTCTGACACCTGGAGCATCAACACAAACCGGGGGGAACTTCCATTTAAGGAGCTGTTTTGCCGTATGATGACAATTTACCATTTGTTCTGGTGTTCTGACGGAAAAATGCTACTGCACCACAAATCGACAGCAGAGACGATTTGCTACCTTCATAAAGAAGTTCATAAAGTTAGTTTAGCACTGTCAGTTTAGCACTGATAATGATGAGAAATAGACATTTAATATGCATAACCAGAGAAAATTATATTTTATTTAAGATATACACTTAGAATCAGCTACCCTTTCGGAAAATGCTATCTTAAAGTTCATACGGTTTATACAGTCAGATTATAACCCTGATAATGATGCGAAATAGGCAAAACGCTTATACAGATTTATGGGCGTGGCACTGAATCTCAATACTGTGGAACAGCACATAAAACACTGGCACAGATCTGTTTTCCTCAAGTTCTAAGTAGTGAATGGTGTAAGAAGACGTAAAGTTTATTCAGATGGATAGATGAGTTTTCAGGTCTTCTTTTTGAAGATGGAGAGCGATTCTGCTGCTCTGGTAGCACTAAGAGTGTTAGTAGCCTGGTGGGTAAAACACGCGCCTGTGAACCTGATCGCCAGTTCAAACACCCCCACTTTCTACTATTGTGTCCTTCAGCAAGACCCATAAATCCTTCCTTCCTTCCTTCCTTCCTTCCTTCCTTCCTTCCTTCCTTCCCACCGCCATCAGGCTCTACAACTCCTCCCTCACACCCACACAATAATCTGTGCAATAGCCTGCTGCTTCTTGCTGTGTATTTATTACAGGTTTAAAAAAACTATAATTGTGTGAAAGACTATGTGCATTATTTTTGCTATGATGTGCAACAGTCTATGTGCAATACTGTGCAACATTCTTACCGGGTGCTAAAACATTATTATGTGCAATATCATATGTTGCTCTCTAAATGGTGCTAAATCACTGAATTGCTTGCAATATCTTATCTTATCTTATAACTTATGCAATAGTCTTCACGTGCAATATAACTACTTTTCATTACTTAATATTACTTATTCTAAAAGTGCAGTAACTTATTCCAAACCACCATTTGTGTCAGTCGTTTTTCACGCAGCCGCGTTACTTATAGAAGGATATTATACCAAGCATTTCTGTATGTAGCATAGTTGTCTATTCATATTGTGGTTGCTTTGTTTCTACAGATTTTTGTATAGATTTTATTTAGACTTATTTTATTTTACATTGTTCTTGTGACTCTGTGTTTTGTGGCAGTCATCACATAAGCAATTTTCTCTGGGATCAATAAAGTTTCCTGATTCTGATCAACCCTCATCTGCTCCAGGGGGACTGCCCCTATAAATAATAATTGTAAGTTGCTCTTGATAAGAGTATCAGCCAAAATGCCGAGCTCATTCCACCAGCGAGGAACCGGAATGAGACCAGTCTGGACGGGGTTTACCTTGTGTGTAGGGAGGGCAGAGTAGGTGTCACTCTGTAGGCAAGTGCTAGTGACTGTGTGGTTAATAGTGACTCTCTCTCTCTCTGTCTCTCTCTCTCTCTCTCTCTCTTTCTCTCTCTCTTTTGCTCTCTCTCACTGTCTCTATAATTTCTCTTTCTCTATCTCCCCCTCTTTTTCCTCTTTTTCGTACTCTTTCCGCACTCCTGGTGCTATCTCTTTTCTATCATTTGCTCTCTCCCCTGCTTGCACTCTTTTTCTGTATTGTTTTTCTTTCTTTTTGCCTGCCTCGCTCTCTGTTTTCCCCATTTCTCTCCCTCCTCTTTCTGTTTTTTAATGATCTCTCTGCATTCTCTCCCTCCCCATCTTGCTCTCCCTCTCTATTTATTCCCCCGTATATTTATTTCCTTCTCTCTCTCTTTCATTCTGTCTCTCCCTTGTATTTCTCTCACTCTCACTCTCTCTTACTCTCTGTATCACTCTGTCACCTTATTTCCCTCCAGTCTCCTTCTTGATCTCTGTCTTTATCTCTCTCTCTCACGCTTCATCTCTCCCTGTCTCTCTCCCTCTCTCTCTCAATCCCTCTCTCTATCCCTATCTCTCCTTCACACAAAGCTATCTCACCTCATTAAGTCCTCTTTGTGAGCACAGCCCGGCCCAGATTACCTATTGTCCAAACCTGTCCGTCAAACGGTGCCTCTGACTCGTATTAAAATGAAGATTTCCTCGACTGGGGGAGTCGCCTGGGAGGAGGAGGAGGAGGAGGAGGAAGAGGCAGCAGACTCTAATTTTTTTGACATTTTAGAGAGCAGAACTGCAGCAGTACATGGAGGAGAGGTACACAAAAGAGGCATTTATTTCTGTTATCATATTTTGGAAAATTATTTCATATTTTAAGCAGGGAGTCATGGGAATCGCAGGGCAGGGAGGAGAGAGAGCGAGATTCAAATGAGAGAGTAATAGAATTTTAACAAGCCTTTAATACACATAAATTTGACATAAAAAGCAAGTAGTTCCAAACACAACTGAGATTTAGAAAGAAGAGAATAAATAAACTAAAATATCCTGTTCCCAGTCCAGTGAACAACAGGCTCGTCACGTTCCGCTCTGGTGTTCTACCGTTCCTCTGTTATCACTCATTCCAAGCACAATGGACAGTCTCAAGAGTAAGGATGGCTATTGAGAATTGTTTATTTATAGCAGTGTTTCTGTTGTAACTTGCACTTTGTTCAATGCAACTAACAGCCTCCTGATAATAAAACTTATAGTGCAAAACTAGTCTCTCTGGAAGGTTTACTTCCTGTTCACACTATTTTATTACCCTGCCTAGTTACTGTGTCTCGTTACTGTATTGTCTCTGTTGTAACATGCACTTTGTTACTGTATGTTACTCCATGACCCATGGAGAAATGTCTCATCCCACCAGGTACAAAACATTAAAGTGACCGTGAACCCTCAGAACCAGTACTAAACTGGTCCCAGTTCCTGCCTGGTTCCTGCTGAACTCTGGAGAGTCTCCTGTTCAGACGCTGCTGCTGTGGGTGTTATTACTTTCTCACAGCTGTGTTTCCAGACGGTGGAGGGACGGAGCGCCGCTCTGTTGATCAGAACATTTTTAGTGACACTCCTCCCTCATTATAGAAACAGAAACTCAGGACACGGTTTAAATCCTTATTTCGTCCCAAAAAAATGTATAATAAAAGAACCACTGCATCTTTTCATGCAATGTCTTTCCGTTTTGCACCACATTCTAGACAGTAGGATTAATAAGAGAGTGGATAAGTATCAGTATTGATATCAGAATCAGTAAATCCTAACCGTATCCATCCTTTCTCAAAATGCACTGAAAATTGCTGTGTACACACAAGGTACACTTCAGTTTCCAGTGTAAACAGTAATTAAGTGTGAAGTTGAATGTTTGGCCATTTGAAGGTTATCTTAAGTTGGCTGTTTTTAAGTTGTTTACTACACTCTAAAATAGTAAAAAAAAATATCCTCCAAACACCATAAGTCCTATTCTGACTGGAACTGCTAATAAGGGCGACGTCTGTAATTAAATTTTTATGTCTTCTCAGTTATAAAACTATTGCATCCAAACAGTCACTGCAGGAATGAGTTCCTAGTGGGTTGTATTTTCTAGAAATTCAGATACTTGTGTTACATCTGGTCATGTGATCATACCCCTTTCCACCAACCATAAACTGGTGCTAGTATGTTTTGTTGGTCTCCAGCCCCTGAGGTAAGCAGTGCTGGGTTCTATGAGGTAATTTCACCCAAAAGTGATGATATTTTGAATTTAAAGCCAAAAGACATTTTTGTACAATTGTAAATTTGGCTACCAAAGAAAATATCTTAATCTGGACCAAGAGCTTGAGTTCAGATCCGGCCTTTCTGTCACCAGTTTGGTAAATTTCCTTTTTTTTCATTACTACTTTTCCCCAAAAGGTGATGAATTTCTTTATAAAGGGTGCAGTGACTGAGGAAAATTGTGAATTCCAGACACAACTCAAAAGTGGACTGTAATCAATCACTATTAAGCAAAGGCTGTGTCCCAAATAACATACTTTAATACTGTATATCTAAAGTAACATTAATATA
>JBBPCY010073907.1:0-10014 GCA_037974405.1 Brachyalestes nurse | reverse complement strand
CACACACACACACACACACACACACACACACACACACACACACACACACACACACACACAATTAGTTTTTGCATTTTTTGTAAAGTGTACTTATTTTATCTTCTTGTGCTGTATAAAAAAAATACTGTTTTTAAATATTTATATTTGTATATATTGTTTATATTTCTAGATTGTACAGTGTACATTTTATATTGTACTGTTATAGTTATTATTCTATTCTTTTTTTCGCTGCTCCTACCTCTGTACTGTCCACTTTCTGCCTTGTAAATGTAAATTTCCCACATGTGGGACTAATAAAGGTTTATCTTATAGCATAGTGTATTTCATATTGAGTTTTTACTGGACTTATTTAGACTTTATATTCAACATTGTTTTTGTCATTGTGTGTCTGTGCTGTTGTAACATAAGCAATTTGCCCTGGGATCAATAATATTTTCTGATACTGATTGTCACACAGCACATCTCAACACTGGTACAGCATTATCATTCGTCTACTTGCCATGTTTGATATCCAGTTATATCGTCTGGTCACACAGAGCTAGTTTATTACATGCGTACATGCAATCTGAATCTAAAAATTACATTTTATATTTATTACAGACGACTTCTGTTTTAGAAGATCATGGGATTAACGGACAGCAGAGATACTACGAGAGACAAGTAAATGTCATTTCCTAACAAGCACGCCACCTCCAATTATGCCGATGGCAGTAAAATAATGGACATCATCTGCAGGTGCTTGTGATGCCTTAATAAGATCAGTCTCTGGAGGGCAGCCAGCACCCAAATAACCTCGTTAGACCAGAGTCATGGACACAGATAAAAAACGATCCATGTCTCACGTAGGGTTGATGAACTGCGTACATATTTCTTATGCTCTTTCAATCAGTCAATCATGGGCTTGGGGTGGGAGGCCTACTGTTTATTAATTTATCTGGAGCAGCTGTCAACACCTGCGGCTTCTCCAGACAGGACAATTAAAACGATCTGGAAGCTGAGGCTATGGCTCCCTGGGGGGAGGGGGAGGGTAGCAGCGGAGGAAGTACCAGCCTGAAACCCCAGCAGGGAGGCTTTTTACACAATGACACAAAGTCATTCACTGTGTGCTGTGAGCATCTCGACCAATCACAATTCCAGATGGGTGTTAGGGTTAGGGTTTTCACACACATCCAAATTTTGACACACATTGTGTGTACACGTGTGTATATGTGCATATATAATAATACATATGTATAAACAATTATACATATATATCTCTATCTATCTATTATATATACACACGCATAGCAATAGGGATGGAATATTACCAGTAACTGTGCTGCCCTAGAGTATGACCAGTTAGATGTTTATGAAAAACAGAGAGAAACAAAAACATCATGCAATTTGAATTAAAAACACTTCCTCTGCCATGTGCATGTAAACACAGAGAGAAAAACAGACATGCAGGAAGCAGAACCAATTACCAGCCACACCTGCCCCCATCGTTTGGCGTATCCCACAGGGAATAACAGAGAAAGGCCCAAGTTCTCCATCTCCCTGCTTATAGGGTCCAAACACCAGCCCCCCTATCTAACACTCTATCCCCCATCTGCTCTTCCAATGTACTACACAGAGGGGGGAAGATTTCCATCTATTTAATCGTTAAACAAGGATATAGCGACACACTCAGCGCACAGTTCGATTCGATTAGCTTACAGGCAAACAATGTGATTGTGTCCACGATTAAAAACAACAGAATGCTCATTCTCCACGATGTCCACGATGCACACTGTCATTTTTGCATTGCAATATTCAGAAATGTACTTTCTCCTGAATAAGAAAATTAGCAGCAAGTCAACCGCAGGTCAGGTGATCAGGTGGTACAGTACCCACCAATACCCCCTGTAATTCGAACCATGGCTGCCACCAATGAGGGGCACCTGGGTATCGGTATGTGAGGACAATAACATTGCTCAAGGGTATCTCAGCGATGACACTAGCAGTGTTGGGATTCAAACTTCAACCTTCTGTTCGCAAGGGCAACACCCTAACCACTAGGCCACCAGTAGCATAATATACAACTTCTACATGGCTACAGGGGGTCCTGGACTCACAACTGTCTCAACATTTTTATGACACTCACTCCCACTCAGCTTACACTGTTAGTACCGTACTAACGGACTCCATGTATGAACTAGTTTGGTTGCGTTCAGTGGAAGAATACGCAGTAATGTGCCGTTTTCCTTTTCTGTGGCTTAGTTGTGTTTTTATGGTTTTACAGCTGTGTTAGGATTGCTAGGGTGTTTCGACTTACACCAAAATTCAAGTTACGTCACTGTCAAAGGAACGAATGTGTGTCGTAACCCGATGACCCCTTGAACTTGTACATGACACAGCCCAGCCCATAAATTATATATGAATGCAGTAAAGCACATCAGACCAGGGGCTTCACTTTGCTGAATGTGTAGTAATGTAATCAGCAATCAGATATGTATGGTTTCCCTTTAGCTATTTATTACAAGAATCGCACTAATCAGCTTAGTATAGCATTCTTCAAGCCCTAATCCTCAAAACAGACCACGGTTCTACATCCTAAAAAAATGCATTTTCTTTTTAAAAACATTGTGATGGACCAAACAGAACCCCACCACAAATGCATGGGAACGCAGTTCGCTTTGTAGCATCTACCACTCAAAAAATTAACTAAAAACACTGCATTTCAAAGTATGTGTGTGCATGTATAATTATAAATGCAATGTTTAATATTTAGTGTCTGCAAAAACAAGCCTTTATAGAAATTGTAATGACTACACAATAAGCTGCTCATACTGGAAATAACATTTCACTTAACCCAAAAGGTGAGAAGATAAAAAAAACATGCATTATTAAAACAATACATTATCACTTCAGTTTATAAAGCGCAACTGTAAACAATTAGTAAGGCACTGATGGTGCCAACACTAATAGCCATCCATGTAAATGACATGCACATTAAAATGACCATTTGCACTTAAAATAAAAAACAAAATTTGCATTCAAAAGAATCTAATGGTGTCTTAATCCAAGGAAATCCATATTAATAAATAATAGCGGGCTAAAAGTGATCGTTTATGAAATGAGGATGGGGCAATATGACAAGAAATATAATTAAACAATGCCTCAAGACATATTTACGATCCACGAAATGCACATCCCCAACACCAGTATCACTTTGTTGGGAATGATAAAGCTGCTGGGGGTGGCATAATTACAATTTAACAGCTAAGATTTTGATACTGATGCCGTTTATCGATACAATACTCTTATTGACCCTACTTTCCATAATTTGGAGAATACAAAACAAAGATGTTATATGAAAAGATGTGAGAAGATCATTTTATTGACTTTTTTTTGAGAAATAAACTGTTTTCCAAGTTTCCTGTAAATAAAATAAAGGCAGGGTGATTGCAGTAAATGTCTGGTCAACAAATGTGTGGTGGTGATGTGCAGAGCATCGCTCCTGTCCAGCATCTCCCATTTGAAAATACCAGCTATGTCAGGATGCATAAACACAGACAGCAGCACCCTTTGACCAGGGCCTTCACCATATTTCAGTACTGACCAGTCAGGTACCGGTACCAGTTCAACACTGGTTCTCGATACCCATCCCTAGGTATTGACATTTGGCTAAAGCCAATTTCTGACCATGGTGCAGCCCTCAACAAATGAATTCCAAAGATACAACAACCATACTACACAATGCTTTACACAGAGTCAACCAACACAGTAACACACTTCACTCTATAAGCATGCCTCTGCCCATGACAAGCACAATTATACCGCAGTGAAGCCCACATAAAATCAGACAAATTAAATTAGACAGAAAAAAACAGACTTAACACTAACTTAATGTAATCTACATAAGGGGAGCTTTGCTTTGTCAACCATTAAAGTGCCTCTGTAAAGTGTGAACAGACCACAGCACACAGTGTGAACAATGTGAAATTCTTTTCTCTGCATTTAACCCATTCACCAGGTGAAGCAGAGGGCTGCCACCAGTGAGGGGCACCCGGGGAGCAGAGTGTGTATGAATGGTACCTTGCTCAAGGGAACTTCAGTGATGACACTTGCAGTGCTAGCAGTATCAGAAATGAAATGGAGATTGTCATGATTTTGATGGGCCACAAAAAAGGAACACCACATAAAACAATCCCTTTAAATCAGAATCGATAATCATAATGTTTAAAACAGAGCTGCCAAAAGGATTTGTGCATATTTTAAGTAATTGATTCTCTCATACTTCCTAAGCAGGAATCAAGGCTTGGATACGCGTCACAGTATTTTGTTTTCCTGATATTTAATACTTCAGGGAAAAGCACAATTACTGTCACATTTTAAAATCTGAGGTCAGTGTCAGTTTTTTTATTCAGTGATTCGCACGGCTATGCTAAATCGAGCTAAATAACACTAACTGTGAACACAAGACTACATGATTGACAGCAGTGTAGTCACGGCAACATGAGCAATCTCACTACAACAGGCTTAGTTTGCTTTTCTGTAAGCTTTTATTTTCTGGCAGAAGTGGATCTTTCTATTTGTGCAAGCCTCATCCACCCAACTAAAACTCTGTTTATTCCCCCAATATCAACCAAAATATCATCCCCATAATTTATAAATTATAATTTCCACAAAAAGTTAGGGATATTCGGCTTTCGGGTGAAATGTCAGGATGAGCCTAAAATGCACTATAACCTTTACAGGTGAACTTAATGTGACCTTCCCTAAACATCTGAATGCACATGTCCAACTGTTCTATGCTATACACAACTTGCTGTTCTCTGACAAGGAGCTTAACGGCAAAATTCACAATAGGATATCTGATCCATGAATCGACCAATACATTTACTGGTTCAATCAGAATTAGTACTTAAACAGTCCTCCTCATCATGCTATTCACATTTTGATATCATGAGAGCACGACGACACCTAACAACTGATCAACAGTACCTCACCATTCAAACAGGATGTTCTCAGACGGAAGTGGCCACTGAGTTTAGAGTGTCAGAGTGTCATCAGCAGGTCACAACAGAGATAGAGAGACTGGAAGAGTCACAGAAAGCCATAGAAGTGGACGTCCTTTGGCCATATCCCACACTTCATTATGACCACTTCATTATGAACAGTGCCCTGCAGTACCGGATGATGAATGCCACTCAACTCCAGGCACATTAAAGGTTGGTGAGAGGCACCCAAGTGTCACGTCAGACCATTCGAAACCGTTTACATCAGCGTGATCTGCGTGCTAGACAACCTGCAAGGGTACCAGGTACAGGCATCATCGTCTTGCATGGGCCAGGGAGCATTTACGCTGGACGAGGGACCAGTGGGCCTCAGTGCCGTTCTCTGATGAAAGTCGATTCACGCTGAGCAGCAATGATGCCAACGATGTTGGAGACGTCAAGGAGAGTGCTATGCATCAGCCACTGTTGTCACCAGACGAGCCTTTGGTGGTGGTGTTAAGTGTGAGCAGGTGTGTCTAGTCACTACAGAACTGCCCTACACTGTGAATGGTACAGTGACAAGCCCATACTACCCGAATAACATCATTAATCCAGTCATTGTGTCCTTGCATCAACAACACAGGCCTAATTTTATCTTCATGGACAACAATGCTCCAGCTCATCGAGGTCGCATCATTAGGGAACGGCTGCTGGAGACTGGGGTACCTCCAATGGAGTGGCTTTCTCCAGACCTGAATCCCGAAGAAAACCTCTGGGATCAGCTGAGTCGCCGTGTAGAGGCTCGTAAGTCTGTACCCCAGAACCTCAATGACCTGAGGGCTGCCCTTCAAGAAGAGTGGGATGCCATGCCTCACCAGCCAATAAGTCGAATCGTGAACAGCAGGAGACGTCGTTGTCAAGCTGTAGTTGATGCTCAAGGACGCATGACATGTTATTGAGACACTGACATTTTTTGTTGTGGTACACTCACCACTGCTGTTGGCTTTTGTTTCAATACATTGTTTAAGATAAGGAAATCACCACAGCATGCTTCTACTTAAATGCCCTACTTTCATGATATAATATCCCTGTAGTGTGAACTTCTTACGTTTTCCATAAATTACACCTGAAAAATAAATATCCCTAACTTTTTGTGAGTACTGTGTTTTTGAGACCCTAATTGGAATATGTCTATATATGTCTGATTTTAGCTGTGGCAAATTAACTGAAAAAGAAAAGTGCTTGCTAGCATACTATTGGTTTGTATAGGCAAACAAAAGTCTCTTTCCTTTAGTACTGTTCAAAACCACTTCAGGATTTTCCTTGAACAGTAACTCGAAGCAACACTGTATAATACTCCACTGAACACTGGAGGAGTGATAAGAACATCATGGAAACTCTGTCCTCAACACAAACACCTGGCTTCAGTACAAGACCTCTCAGGGACTTTCAAGACTACTTCCCTCATTTTCATCTTGACTTCAGACCAATGACACTTGACAGGCCACAGAACCGGCCACAGAGGGCTTTGAATCTGCCAGAGCATGTATTTTTGAGAATCAGCAGAGGGCTTTAAAACTGCATACCGCTAAACATGCACAAAAGTAAAGCAACGACAAACCAGAAAGGTGAGAACTACTCAAATATCATAATACTACAATATAAAATTACATTTTAAACTAATGTGCTTGAAACAAAACCCTGCTATTATAACAAAACATGTAAAATGTCAAATAGGTCAGTATTAGGGAAAACTATTTTTCACTTCTTTGAAAGAGAAAAATTGTAATCTAGAATTCAAACATTGTTTAAGTTTCAAAAAACAGTCAAAAAGCAGTCAATTCTTAGTCCATGTCACAGAAATGAGAGAAAGCAACCAATTCACCCGTGTAGCATCAAGGATAAACCCAATCGCAGAGTTTCATGAGAAAGTAGGTAGTCCTTACACCCTGATCTGAGAATGCTCTCTAGAAGAGAAAATATTCCCACCAGAATCCGCGTCCTCATTCATACACAGATAATAGGTATGAAACATGAGTACTCTTGCAGAGATGATCTGGCAGGATGGGGGTGAAGACTCAATTACTCAGCAATGGCTACGGCCGTTCCTTGGCTTATATACCATGTGACACACTCATTTCCGGATTTTCTTGCACGTCATGTGACCCGTGTGCGTGACAGTCCATATAAATTCCCAGTACTTTAACAAAGACAGCATTCCCATTAATAAGGGAAAAGTCTAGAAAAAGGGAATTACGGCTGTTTTTGGTACCTGAATCCACACAAACATTATAAACGGTAATCATGGAAAACACATGAAGAATGAAGAATATGGGCCCTTTAACGGAGTAGAAGAACATTCCTAATTTATGCACATTAATGTAACAAGATTTTATTCCACACCATTTCTGGATCATTTCTATTGTTCAGTTCCTCATGCACTGTTAATGCATTAAGATAAAGGCAACAGCGAGCGATCTTACTTTACACCACAACTAGTGATGGGCCGATCCACGTTTTTCCAGTTGCGATACAATTCCGATACACGGCTGCCGATACCGATATAGATTCCAACTGTGCTGTTTGTTAGTAAGGTTACATCACAGAATAAATAAACTACTAAGCAAAACTTTAGCCTCGTGGTTTGAGAGAGAGAGAGAGAGAGGGGGGTCAAGTTTAAGGTCCAACGCAAGCTGCGAACTGGAATGTAGAGATCGGGGCTGTCTGACCGATATCGGATTGACTGCTATATTGGACCCGATACCGATATCGGATCGGGCTCATCTCTAACCACAATATACCTCTTTAAAATATTCATGATATACACTAGCAGCTTAAAGTGTCCGCACACCACAGGTTTTAACCACGAATTTCATAAAGTGCAGATTTTTATTCCTGTTAAACACTGGAGAGTTCTTAAGTGAATAATTATAAATGGAAATATGTCAAATAAAAGACGTTTTCTTGATGAAAGAATCTGTAACAGTGCAAGCCTGAAATAAACTGGTTGTGTGATGCAGAGTCAAATTCCAGGCTGTCTTTTAACTTTAAATGCAGTTATAAACTGTTTTATCACTTAATAGCTCATTAGATATCTAACACTTGTCTGGTGATCCACATTATAATTATATTGAAGATGTTTTATAGGTCAGTAGTGATGAATAAAACATTTGGACATTTTCTGTCAAATGAAGGTAATCAGAAGTATTTGTTAGAAAAGAGTATTTTTAGTAAATATTAAGTAAGTGACATGCACGTATGTGTTAAAACCTTTAAGAGAAAGAAGAGAATGAAGAGAAACCGTTCATTTGTCAGTGGGTCAACCAAAAGGAAAATCTCTGCAAGCAGCACAGAACAACAATACACAAGAACCAGCAGACCTTTTGTCCACACGATCGCTGGTTCTTTTCATTCCTCCAAAAAGTGGGGATAAGGATGGATTCCATTGTCAGATCAGTAGTCTTGACAACTTCCTTCCTTTTTTTACATCTCCTTTCTATAAACACAATCCCAAGAGAGAAAGCAAAGTAGTAAAAAAAAAAAGAAATATAGTTTTTGAAGCTTGTGAGGCTCATGAGCATGCCAGGAATGGATCTACAGATCAAACAATATAGCAAACAAGACATGCAGCAAGATTTACAGCATCCTGATAAACACTACAGGCCCGTTAACAGACCCACGTCATTTAGCTGACATCAAGCTTAATCCTGAGATAAGGAAGGATTTTAATAGTAAATAACCAGTGACATTACAGTTACAATCCTAGACTAGACTGAATCTGTGTCCAGGCACGCATTCGAATCCCAGGGCTGCTAGTGGCACCACTGAGGTTCCCTTAAGCAAGGTCCTGGCTGCCCACTGCTTCACTTGGTGAATGGGTTAAATATGGAGAAAGAATTGCACATTGTGCTGTGCTGTGGTGTGTTCATGTAACTATGTGAAATGGACACTTTTCAAAATCCAGAAACACCACTCTAATGAGTGAAACAGCTATTTTACTGTAAACTCTACAACTGATAACACACTAGATGTATAATCCACACAGGAAAGTTCTGCCAGAGGAACGGGACATTTAGGAGCAGCCTAAATTATCCTAAGGTCAAGAGTTTGAGTGGACCAGTAGAACCATATTCTCTAGAGTAATGGTGCTCCACCTTCGGCTGAAGGCAAAGGAGGGGTGGGACAAATTCTCTTTTGATACCCTTGATTTCATGATTTCAACTGGATGAGCTGATGTATTCAAATATATAGAAATATACCAAATTTATGTCTGGAATATTTAGTCTGAACAGACAAAACATTCAGAGTGAAATAGTTTACTGCTGAGAAATCGATTCAGACTTTTTTCCCCAAGGAGGGTGGATGGAGCCAGGGGTTACAAACTGCAACTTGTCTCAAAAACTTTAATCCAAACATATACCTGTGCTGCACTACACCCAAATAAACAGAACAAACGAACACGTTTTGTAACAAAACAAGCAGTTGGCCAGTGTTCCTAAAGTATTGGAGAAATCTGTGACACACTCAAAAAAGCGAACCGTAACACAGCTTAGGAGGAGAGTGAAAACTCACCTTCAGTTTCTGCAGAGTGCTGAGGTGCAGTTCGTGCATGAAGGGGTTTGTGAACTCTGCTGAAGCTGAGTTCTCCGAGTTCTCCGAGTTCTCCCCGTTCTCCGTCTTTATCCGGGTTCTCCGGGGGAACCGCATGATCACAGTCCACGTGGAGCGCGCGCTGCTGAAGGAGAAGCTCTGAGAGACAGAACACCTGCACCCCTGGGCTCGCGCTCAGCACCTCGGCCCCGCCCACCCGCTTAACGCGTGACGCGCATGCGTAATAAGCCTCCCTCTTATAGCCTAGAAATGTTTATTTATTTTAGCTGCATGGAGACGTAATTTTTCTTTTACGTGCTCTCATTATATAGGAGAAACTGGATGTATACAAATATATACATCTCTCTCTCTCTCTCTCTCTCTCTCTCTCTCTCTCTCTCTCTCTATCTCTCTATATATATATATCTATATATATAGAGAGAGAGGGAGAGAGAGAGACATATAC
>JBBPCY010073906.1:0-10015 GCA_037974405.1 Brachyalestes nurse | reverse complement strand
ATATAAAAATCCGGAGGATATCTGCAGTTTCCGCGTTAGTGCGGGGGTTTCAGAAAACAATTATTAGTTCGGTTCTCAGAAAAAGTCTGCGATGGACTGAAACCACGACTGCTTCATATATACACACACATACAGACACATTACATCCAGATGCTGCTTAACACTCAAATGTGAATATTACTGTTTCAGTGCTTCAAATCACACCAGTATTATAAACTAAACTCTAAAAGTTTGTACTGTACTACCAATCAAACCTCAGGTTTACCACTTATCCCTTTATTTCATGAACTGAAGATGTATTTTAGTTAAACACTGGAAATGTGTTGAGTGAACAACTATGAATTAAAGTATGTCCAATGAAAGTCAAAGGTTGTCAAGGTATGTCAAAGATTCCTTGATGAGATGAAATAATCTGTAACAGTACATGGTATGAATATGTAAATTACTGGTTTTTTTATTGGGTTAAAACAAAAAAAGGCCCTAGAAAGAGCAGGGAGTGAATAAGGCTGTTTCTTTTACATGATCCAGCCAGAGTAAAAGTGCTGCTGAGTAAAACACCTCTTTCTCCTCAGAGAGAATTTCAGCCTCCGTAAAGGAGAAGAATGAGGCTCTTAGTCCAGAAGCCCTTTTAAAGACATCATCGATCACACAGTTAATGTGAAATTATGTATGAACTGCTGAGGAATGAGGAAACAAGGTGGACAAACCGGCCCCCTGAGTGTGTGTGTGTGTGTGTGTGTGTGTGTGTGGTCCCGCCTCGAAAATTGCTCTGCGTGAGCACGACAATCAGAGGTATTGTGGTTTCATTCATAGCTTCTGAAACGCAATCCTTGCGGGTTTTACGTCCTATGTCATCCGAGGTGGGTCATTACCGGGCTAGCGGTGTTGGAGATGTTGGGGGGAGGGTTTAAAAACAAAATTACACTGCTTTTTCAAAGAAAACATTGGAAATCCTTATAAGAAACTTAACTGTTTTTGCAGTGACATTCACCTTTTGTTGAACAAAGTATCACTCAGTGTTTCAACATCTCTCAGTTTCTTCCGTGTTTGCATATCACAGAACTGAATTTTCATTATTTAACAGGATAACAATCCCAATCGTTCTTCAAAGTTGGGCCAAAATTACATACAAAGAAACGCAAAACGTTTTGAGAATGATGTCTTGGCCCCTCAGTCTCCAGATCCTTCTCCTTTTGAGCTGCAGGGATGAACTGGAGACCCATAAGTTCCAAATGAGCGTCCAGCAAATGAGACAAAACTGTTTGCTGCTTGAAATGGTGCTGGGAGGGTTTGGACACAAGTTATTTCCAAAAGTTGCTGGAAAGGATGTGGAATATCTGTGCTGCTGTGATAAAGGTAAGAGAGGGAGGTTGATAAAAGAAACGTTCATAAACTTTCACATCACTTTTCACTACACTTCACAACCTGTCAGTTACATTTATCTGAAGTATTTCTAATGTTTTCTTGTAAAAAATAACACAGAGTCAGCGACAAAATAGTCCCTCATATGCTTAATTTTGGGATGAGTATGGTTAACGGGTCAGTAAGTCATTCTGGATGGGAAAATGAATAAAACAGGACAAAACAACTGAAGCATTAATCAATATTCATTTCGTTCTACAGTAATATTTCATAAACTATATTCATACACTCACTATGCAACACAAGTGAGCATGGTGTGAGAGGGACAGGGTGAGTTCTAACACCCTCACAGTGCACTCAAGCCAAAGGGAGAACGATTATTCCCTTTTAGATCAAATTCTCAATCTGAAGCAGTTTGAAAGAGTTTAATAATGTGGAACTCTGGCAAACTGTATTCAAACCTCACAACATAATCGCATTTAAATCACAATACTGCACTGAAACATCAGAAATATTTTTCCTAAATCGTTAAGCCCTGTTGATATTATTCCAAGAAGTCTTACCACACACACACACACACGCACACACACACACATTTCCACACACAGTGAAATCACTGGGGTCAAACAAACACCGACCTCAGGAGTCCTGGCCAAAACAAAACGGCTTACAATAGGGATGGGTATCACCAGGACTGTACCAATACTGATGTTGATACTGATCTTATGATCCTGCTCTCCATAATCTGGTGCAGATAATAAGGACTTCACATGAAAAGATTCAGCAGTTATTTCATGACTTTTTTTGTTGAGAAATTAGGATCTAAAGTTTGAATGAGTTTACTGTATACATAAATGAAGGAGGAGTGTCAATCTTAAGCCTAGGAAGTTTGTAGTATGTGTTTAAGTGCCACAATAGTACTCTGTAAGCGGTTTTACAGTGAATCCTTCAGTAATCCCTAACTGTGTTACCTGAGGAGCCTGTTAGCCTGTTCGCTGTGTGCTGAACTGCAAACACACGTTTCAGTGAGATCCTGCTGGTGTGGGATTCCTTCTACAAAAGTGATCCGAGTGCAAATATTACTCACTTGTGGAGAATATTCAGCCTCCCACATACAGCTTTGTAATGCCATTTGTACACCGTTTACCATTTAAACTGCAAATAATTATCAAGCTTATTCATCGAAAAACATCAATTATAATCAGTTTTTCTATTTCACTGATCAATTTTAATCAAGTACTCATGACCACACTAAAGAGTTTAATCTGATCTTCTGCATCTGACCAATTCTATGTGTTTGCCACTCATTGTATTAGAAGCCACTGGCAAGTTAACCTCACACCTATGAAGAGATCTGAGCTTGCTGAATCTGACTTTAATGGCTTTTCTTCTCCCGTCTCTTGTCTGGGCAAGAACAGGAGCAGGATGTGTTGCCAGCTGTTAAAGGCGGCTCAGACATGCATGGATTGACGGTAAAAGCTGGTTCAGCCAGGGCTCGTTCCCAGAGAAGCAGCAGGCATGAGAAACAGTCATATGACTGCAGTGTGAACAGGCACTCACACAAACCCCACATTCTGGCGTTCCAGCATCGCTAAAACCTGCTCGGGACCATAAGCTGCTTAGAGTCGGAGGAGAAGACCAAGACCACACGCCCACAGTCTCAGAGGAAACCTCACCATCACACACGGCTGAGACAACCTGAAGTCTAATTGGGTTCTCTGCAAAAAGTTCTTGATCACTTGAGTTGGAAGTCTCACCGTATCTTCTAAACTCTCTAAAAGGACCAGTTTGGACAAAAATCTTGTTTACAAATCTTCCCCTTCTTATTCCAACAGTAGTCAGTCAGCCAAGGCAAGTCTGGTGTCATGTGGTGCAACTGTCCAGTGTTCATCAGGACATCACGAGTCCCATTCTCTAGGTGGGTAAGACAATGTCCCCCCCAATCATTTAGCAAGGACGTCTGTCAGCTGATGTAACAGATTAAGCAGTTAGACATGCTGGAAGCCCGGGGTCACCAGTGCAATATCAGCTGAATACTGCTAAACAATGACTACTGGCTTTCATTCATTGTTAGCAACATTACCATTATTTTTTCACAGGGTTGCACTACTTTCCATTAACGCATACTGAGTGTTTTGAAACATTCATATTCTAGCACATTCCAACTGCTGCTCAGGATTCAGGATTGCTGCTCTTGTGTTCTTCAGGATTGCTGCTCTTGTGTTCCTAGAGGATCAGGAAACGGGTTTAAATACAGAGGAGGAATCTCATGCTGTTCACGTATGACAGAATGGTCACTTTCACTTCACTCATTAGTCTTGTTGTGCTCGAGTGAGCACCATGCAGGACACTCAAGAGAAAAACACACACTGTTTGACACTGGAAAGCAAATCTCATCATTTTGTGCAACTACTGCGCCTTCCAAGTAACACCAGTGAAAAACTCAGCAGAACAGTTGTATTGATAACAAGCATAACAACCAACTTTATTTACTATTTATTTTCTTCCTCATTTGTTAATCACTACTATGGCACTGTAACCATAGCAACCACAGTTTGTGCTGTTGTACAAACAATCATTCTGTCCGACGAGTCACAAGTCAAAGTCAAACAAGTGACACCAGCATCAAGGTGAACATCGTCTCACTGACAAGGAGATGTTTAGAACCTGAAACAGCTGCTTTGAAACTGTGGCTCTGCAGGTAAGAGTCCCTATAAGAACAATTCACAACACAAAGTATCGGACTGTTGAATTTTATTGTGAAAAAAAATGTATGAACCCTTGCAAACATGGGCATGTAGGTAAACTAGCCTTGCTTATGTGGTTTCTGACAACAGTAGTAGCAACAGAAACCTAGTTTATCTCCGTAACATTTTATAGACATTAAACTCCTGCAGATCTCCACGTTGAGTCAACAGAAAACCTGGATTTGTTGATAAACTACAGCTTTAATTGGAACTGGAGTTGGAGTAAGGGGCTGCAGCAGAACCCTGAGGTTGCCCTCAGTGTGTAATTGGGGATAAAGTCTGAAGGAGCTGCACTCGTGAGGCTTCCACTGCGATGAGGGAAATTAAGCAGAAGAGAACTTTCCACAGGAAAAACTTCCAACGTGTACTGACCTCCCTGTGGTTTCCATTTAACTAGGTCTCTTTCAAAAAAGCTGCTACACCCTCAGTGCTGACCAAACAAACATATACATTGCTAGATAAATAGACAGACAGATAGAGAAAGAGGCATCACCTCAGACATGCAGACAAAAAGGTACAGCTGAAGACAAAAAGGTACGGTTGAACAAGATATCATCTGCTAATCATTATTCCATTCATTTTCATTTATATAGTGATTTTTACAACCAACATTGTCACAAAGCAGCTTCACAGAGTCCAGGTCCGAGCCCCTAGTGAGCCAAAGGCGACACCGGTGAGGAAAACTCCTGGAGGAAGAAACCTCAGGAGGAGCCAAGACTCGAAAGGGAAACCCATCCTCCTCTGGTCGACCCGGAGGGAAAGAAAACAGTCTCGATGGGAATAACTAACAAGAGAAGACCTTCGTGTACGAACCTAATGACAGATTGGCCATTTACAGCTAACAGAGTTGGTAGAGTTAAGAGTCAGAGGTAGATTTTGTTGGAAGAGTAGCTGTGAGTCTCTAGTCCATAACAACAGGAACAACAATCCCTGTCGGAGCTTTAAACAGCAGTTGCCACTGGATGGGGGAGGAGCACGTGGGGAGACTTCCACCAACCAAGTATCATGAGATAAGTCTCTGAAATACTGATACCACATAAGGCTTCAAATGAGCTTCTAACCAATCACAGTGTTTCTGACAGGGAATCACAGCTCCAGCTGAGTTGTTCTGATGAATTGAGGTCTTCATGTAATTTTAAAAAATCTCATTTTTAACCATAAAAAGTGGTGCCGAATCAGAGCATTAATGGGTGGGGCATTAAACCACTGTAGTTAGAAAAAGGAGAAATATTTAAATGTGTTGGTTTTGTTAAGTTTGCGCATTCATTTTTGACCGGTAATAATAAATAAAACAGAAGCAATACCGCCCCCTACACTTCCTACTGTGTAATGCAAAGTGTAAATATGTTTATCGCTTTAATAACACATCACTTATGGAGGGAAGTAAGGATGTCTTTATGAAGCTAAATGCTACTCCGTCTCCAGGAGCTGCAGTCCTTTATTGGTTAACTAAAATGAATGAGATCATAGGCTAGCTGTCCCAACAGGCGTATTCAGCTGTCGTGACTAAACTTTAGCCCCTGCTCTGTCGCAAGGCACTTTTTTCCCTACAATCACTCCATTCATTGAAAAAAGTGAGCAAAAAAATAAAACTATGCAGGGGTTGCCAGATTGGGTAAAATAAATGAAAGGAGCTGATGCAAAAACGGTAAAAAAAAAAAAGTAAATAAGCAATAATACAGAAAGAAATAATAATAATGAAAAATATCACTTTAATGATTTAATAGTATTAAAATACATTATTTTTCATTAAAGCAATAACTGCATTGAGCCTTTTTTACAGAATACTTCTACTCTATCCCTCACCCTCCCAGTGTTGGTGGTCTTGTATAATTGTAGCAGTCCTAGCTAGTAGGCAGGACTGAACAAAACTAAACTGCTGATGGAATTTCACAAATCCATTGGCTGGTGGAACGGAGAAGAAATCTGGAAGCAAACCTGTGTTCTCCTCACCAGCTCACACAATATCACTTTACTATTCACAATACTACTTTTTACAAACAAGATTTTGATACTTTTTACCGCTTTCTTGATTGTTTGTATTTATTATAAATGTTAACTTTGCTGGCAGAAGGACACCTTTTCACACACTGAGAAAATGGCTTTAAACAACTTGCATAGGTAAGACTTTTGCACAGTACTGTACTATGGAAGGCCTGATTGAGGTGCTCTGGAGGCTGAGACTGAAAGTGAGCAGCACTTACTAGTGGGGTGTGTGTGTGTGTTATCTCTGCTCTGTAAAGGAAATGCTCTCAGTGGTGATAAGGATGAGACTAAATTTGCTTACTGTGCATTGATATACATCCTCTCAGCATCACCTGCACAGCTGAACATATTTTCAGCTTCTTTTTCTTGAACGTTACATGTCAGAAAGCAAAGATAAGACAGTTTCACACTGAAATAAATTACAATTTACTTTGTTTTCAGGAGTGGTGGTTTATCCACACATGCAGCACTTCAGTAGCAGCTTTTACACCCATAGTAAAAGACTCCTATCTCTCAATTTGCTCACTTTAGGTCCAGCAAAGGCTGCATGGCCTGTCAATAATCTAAATCATCTTCATTTTTTCTTATGGAGCAGTCAGAAGATTTGTCAGCTAAATGTCAGAAATCTGACAACAAATAAGTACCAGCTATTTGCTTTCAAGATGAAATCTTAGTGTTTATTCTATTAAAATTAATTTTTTAAATATTACATTGGTGATTTGTTTATCAGAAATTGTTTACAATTTAAAGATCAACGAAGAATTGCAAGCCATTTTAAAGGCGTGTTCAGCAGTCTGAAAGTTCTTCACAAGGGGGAGCCATTAAAACATTTCTGAACCTCACTGAAAGGGAGGAAAACAGCACAAAATCATATATGCTTTTAATTTTGCGTACATTAAATAAAACAAAGATTTCTTATAAATTTTGTTTATAATTAATTGCTTTATTGTAAATACAAAAGTTACTCGATTCCTAATATAATATTACTAGAGCTATAAAAAAGTAGTATTGCAATTTACTGCTACATGTTGCAATGACTTTGAACATATTAAATGGCAATATCATCACTTTTGTGCAATTAAAATAATATTTACAAAGTTTGTAAATATTGTTTGAAATGGTACATTTACTCCCTCGTCTGTCCAGTTCATACATGGAAAACAAGCTACAAAAACTGCTTTCACATTATACTTTTTGTGATGTCACAAAATGAACACATTTAAAAAAAACTCCTGATTCTGGCTACAGCAGTTTAGCTCCTCCCATTCACACTGATTCCCCAACACTTTTACTGGTCAAAAACTTTAATAATTCGACTTTTGTTGGATTACATGAAGACCTTGATTCATCTGAACACCCAGTAACTCACCTGGAGCTGTGATTGGTCACCCTGTCAGAAACACTGTGATTGGTTAGAGGCTCATTTGCACACTGCAGCCTTTTACAATACCAGAGCTTACCATTGCAATGACAATTAGCAGATGGTATACTGTGCAGGCCGTATTATTACTAAGAACTAATATAACATAACATTAACAGAATATTTATTACATGAACAATGTATTGTCACCAATAAAACCTTGTATCTCCGTTTCCATTGGGTTGCTTACATTACTAACAAGGCCAGCTGCCTTTTTGATAACACTGATCAAAAATGAATGGCTCAATGGAGTTAGTAGCCAATATATTTATTCATTTAAAAAGTATGGTTATACTTTTTAATACAGTTAAAAAGTATAACCATAGTACAAAAAGAAGAAATAAACAGTGTCAAAACCAAATACTTGGCCAACACACAAATATTCAAGTAATCCAATATTCAAATCCAGCCCCAGTAAATCCCCTATAGGCTTCTCTCACTCCTCTCAAACCACAACCAGCTCATCATTAGTGTGAAGCAAACCTGTGGCTGCGGTTTATGACACAGAATGTTTTACTGTGATGATCGTTATGGCAACGATTCTGATCCAAGCTCAGTTCTCTAAATGTGTTCATGTGATTAACTGCCATTTGCGTTCAATTATTTATAGCGCATTATTTATTTATTTGTTTTTGCCAAATTATTCCTTTAAGGTTAGTTTACATATATTATAATAAAGATATTGAAAGGTCATTGACCTTTCACAGTGGTGGCTTGATGCCATGGTCTTTGTTGAGTTGAGAACCCAAATGCACCTCTGGTGACACTATTAACTGCCAGGGGCTGGTCTTTGGACATCAAAACCACTTGCTCCAACACTGAAGCTGCAAAGGAAGTGCAGCTCCGCACTCTAGTCAAGAGTGTGAGAGTCAACTGTTATGGTTTCAGCACTTTCCATATTTACATTAATGCAAGTTCTCAACCAGCCAAACAGCCTCCATCTCACCACTCTGCTGAGGCAAGCACACTATGTGCCGCTTTCCCAGGACCGGACCCAAGTCTAGACTGAGGGTTCACTTTCACGAGGCCCAGCTGTCTTATACCACAGCCAAGCCCTCTCCCCGTCCTCACACTCCCTGTGTATATCTCACTCTCTCTCACTCTCGGCCAGAAGTTTTAAATCTACCCTTAGATTAAAAATCTATCCTTTTTCAAAAAAACTGACTGGGTTTTCAATACAAGCTCCAAATAAGCGTCCATGAGACAGAACTGTTTGCTGCTTGACAATGTGCTGGGAGGGTTTGGACACAAGTTATTTCCGAAAATTGCTGGGAAGGATGTGGTGAATCTGTGCTGCTGTGATAAAGACAAGGAGAGGGTATTTTGACGAAACTCGTACATAAACGTCCATTAAACTGCACTGACAGTGTATTGTTACACTTCAAAAACAAGCCAGTTACATTTATTTAAAGTATTTCTAATGTTTTCTTGTAATACATTTTAAAAGAGCCACGTAACGTGTTCTCAGCAACAAAATAGTCCTCATATGATTAAATGTGGGATGAATATGGTTAAATGGTCAGTGGACAAAATGCCTGATAATCACTAATCAGTATTGATTTTATTCTACGGTAATATTCGATATTTAATTTAAAATTTTGAAAGAGTAGGATACTGTTGATTTTTTTTAAAAAATTTCTGAGGATATGCCCAAGTCCGGCCTGTATGTATGTGCACTGTACAGTTCACACTGAACTCCCGCAGTGTTAGAATGTAAAATACTGTTACCCCTGTATAGACTGTACTGTAATTCATGCAAGCACGTTTTCTTTAATATAAGTAGGTAAATACAGTAATAATTTTATTTAATTTACAGTAATAAAAATACAGGGCTTTAAGAAGAACAAAACAAAAAACAGGAGAACACTAGAGATGTTTCACGGGGGAAGGGCAGCAGCCAATCAGCAGCAAGGAGAAATAAACAGCGTTCTTGGATTGGCTATTTTCAAACCGAATCTGATTACGGTGGTATTTCACCATCCCAAGACGCCTTTCTTTGTGTTTATCTCCACAGTACCAAAAATTGTGTAGTTACTTTTCATATGGAAATGTGGCTGAACTTACGCTAATATTTATGTTACATTTATGTTATAAATTATATTTATATGTAAATTATGTAAATGATATTTCTTAATTTTGGATTTTTTCTGAGAACTGAACTAATAAACGCCCAGGCCTCATCCGCCACGCCCCCTCGTGCTGGGTTTATGTTTGAGCACGGAGCTTAACAACCCAGGACAAGGACAAAGGGGCGTGGCGGATGAGGCCTGGGTGTTTATTAGTTCGGTGCTCAGAAAAAAATCCATGCTGGACTGAAACCACGACCACTGATCTGCGTTAAAGTGGGGGGTTACTGTATTTATATCCAAACATACATACATACATTTATATATATATATATGTGTGTGTGTGTGTGTGTGTGTGTGTGTGTGTGTGTGTGTGTGTGTGTGATATATATATATATATGTGTGTGTGTGTATACTCTCCCCATGCGCGCGAG
>JBBPCY010073905.1:0-10016 GCA_037974405.1 Brachyalestes nurse | reverse complement strand
TTTACATGTGTTGAGTGAATGTTTAGTATAGAAGGTATTTGTAAACTCCTGCTAGTCTAATACTTATTGGAAAGGAGCAGGGTCCCACCACTAGGTGGCGCACCGCGAACACTCCCTGCTACGTCAGACAGTATTCACGTACGGCAACACACTTGGCGTAGCTTGTCCCTGGATGTCTGAAACTAACGTGCTCTGTGTGTGTGGGTGCATGTGAGAGAACAGGTGCCGGTTATTTTCATATGTGTAAAGCTAGAATGAACTGTAGACACGGAGCAGGTGAAATATTTCCATAATTGCGCAAAGTGGGGAAAGGTGCGAGGGTCCGTGGGAGAACAGTGGAATAAGGCTAGTGGCTAGTGGAGCCTACTATTTGCGTGTGTGTGTAAGGTAAACTAGTTTGACTTCACAGTAAATGCCTTAAACAGCAGTGAGGATATTGTTCACAGATTAATTCTGTACAGTTAAGCTGGAGATGTAAATATGTGTTGCCCTGTATGTTTGTTTCAGTTAATGGTGGTCTCATTTGTTTAATTAAATTGCTAGTGTTAAACGATGGACTTTCCTTTCCGCACCTCAACACCGTAGCAGTACAGATCTTACAGTCGGCCTTACTCATGACCTTGTCTTTTGCTTTCAGACACAAACCCAAAGGTGCAAAGCATTTGATCATTTCTGGATAATGTTCCAAGAAATGGTGCTTAGGTGTTAACTTAAAGTCAGGAAAAACTTGACTATGTGACTATGTTCAGATATCAGTGTATCAAGGTAACTTATACTGTCCTCAGTATGAACAGGGGACAGCACAAGCTCAGTAATATCTTTTAATGTCATAAGGACTTGCCATGTAGGGTCATTGGATGGCAACTTTGCACCAATTATAAATGGTAATAATCTCAGTAATGTCCAATTCTCATGTGCGTTTCCACCAATGGATCTTCGAGAAGAAAGACTGGATGGATTGAGGACAATCATTCAGTTGTAACTTTTAAGAGAGGCTTCAGAACAGTTTCATACCTGAAATTCTTAACACAGAAGTGCCAAATTAATTGATGTTAATTTAGATCTTAATTCTGATGGCACATCTGCAAGTACACAATACACAGCTGTCACTTTATGTTTTTTTCCATGAGATTCCAAGTGGATTGCATATTTAAAAATCATCCACATACAGTATAAGTTAAATTCTTAGATCCCCATTTGTTTTGAACTCACAAGCATCAAACACACACTATTGTTTCTAGTCTTTTAAGATGTGTTGAAAATCTTTAGTGTTTGGAAAGCATGAGTTACAAATTTTACACTTGAAAACTGTCACATCTCCTTCATCTTCAGATTGATCAGATTTATGAGCTCTGCATAAGTGTGTACGCAAGCCACCTCCAGTTTTACAAGAACACGGACAGTTCAAATACATGCAGGGAAGAAAATGTCCATGACCAAAATGTCTACGTTTAAGCTGATAATGTTTAAGAAGTCCCCTGTCTGATGATGCTGCAAATGGCAGAGTTTACACCATTCACAGTGACCTTTCTCTATCCGTAACCTAAAAACAATTTCAAAACAAAAACATAAACTTTGTTGGCAAAGAAAACTGGCAGGATTCTCATAATAAATGTAGACAAATTTAGGGCTTTCTTTCCCAATGTTAAATATAAACAACTTACCTCCCCTCTTTTTTTGAAGCTGAACAAGCTGAAAAGCAAATTAGGAAAGTATAATTAAATGCATGATTAAACTCCTAAAGTCATTATGCATTGCATGCTTCAACACAGGGGTTCTCAAAAATCCATGATTTTGAACTGAAAATGGAAAGAACGAATGATGAACGGATTCTATGCGTGCTGATAAAGCACCTATTTAAAACCGAGAGTGGAAACGAAGACGCCTCACAGCAAGTGTATGCTAAGTTCACGGCACACCCAGAGTTGTCCAGATGCTAACAACAGCGTAGCTAACATTAGCGGCAAATAACTTTGCTGGGATACTACTGTATGTGATCGGCGGAATCCTGCATTGTGTTCTGACAACGTAAGGATGAAACAAAAGAAACAAACTACAGTTCACTTAGCAGTAAGTCAGATAGGTTATTCCATCTGAGGGAGTTCTCCCCTACCCCTAAGTGTTTGGTTTGGCCAATGTACTTTTTTGCTATTTTTACTATGTATGAAATATGTAACAGATGAACAACAACACTGAATTTTTTTTTTCACGCACAAACACAAAACCATTCTCTGACATCTTTAAGGTCACATTTATGTCAAAATTGTGCCATTCATTTACTCTGTTGGACTGCAGTAAGCCATCATACTCCCCTATTGGAAACTAATAATATTACATAAATTTGCTTGCTTGGCCAAAAAATGATAAATGGCATAATCTGGAAGAAAACACTAAAAACTAAATTTCTCAAGTGTTGAGTTTACAATAAAAGCATTTTAACCTAAATTGAATTATTTAACAGTGTAAATAACAAGGAATAACAAGGGTCAAGAGTCGGGAGACGGGCGCTGAAGCTTGGGCAGCCAGTGTGGAGTGTGGAACTGAGAGGAAGCAGAGATGAACTGAGAGAAAGAGGAACTGACAGACGGAGATGACAGAGGTTGAGCAAAGAGGGGCAGAGTTGTGAGAGACGGAACGGAGAGAGATGGAGTAGAGAAAGACGGAGTAGAGAGAGACAGAGCAGGACTGAGAGATATCTAATCTGGACCGACATGAGCCGGACTGGGCTGCATTGAGGTGAACTGGCTTGCGTTGAGGTGAACTGGCTTAAGCTGGACTGGGTCAGGTTGAGCTGTGTGGGGTTTATGAAAAGAACTAAGCGTCTAAGGTGAAGGTCTACCAGAAGGCTAAGCTGAATCAAGCCCTCCAGCATCTCAGGAGGCACGCTGGGGCCAGCCCATCTTTCAGGCATGGAGCCAACCCCACGTAGTACTTGGTTCGAAGAACCAAGTCACTCCTCCAAGCCTGGGCCGTCAGGGTGCGGAACTCCGCCGTATATTCCTTTACCAAGCAAGGAGGGGGGGCAGGAGTCGCGAGGAAAGGAGACAGGGGAGGAAAGACGAGGCTGAAGTTGGTTTCTTAATGTGTTTTCACATATTGTCCTCTTTAAAGTAACTGAACTCAGTCTTCTAGAAGTGGTCCAAAAAGTTCACAGTGTGAGTTCATTTGAAAGGGGACTCGGTTCTCTTTCTGCTTTACTTCAGCTCAGATTGTTCTCAGTTCTTTTTCTGTTCACACTTTAAGTTCCTTATCCAACCTTCCTTCACATTCCCCATTTTTAGGATTTTTTTCCACATAAGACTAGATGGTTAAAAGCTCTACCAAACCTACATTTTCCACATAGATCTCTGCTACTATCATTCTTCAGCTGATGGCGAGCAAGAATGCTTGAGAGTGAGCAGCTTGGTAGAGAAACTGAATCTTTACAAGAATCTCTAAGTTCATTTACTTATTTTTTTTAATGATAAATTATTCGTTTATTCATATTTTTAGTTCATTTCTTTATTTTAGTTCATTTCTTTAGTTGTGTTTCCTGCATAGACATATATGGTTTCCCACGTGATCTACCTACGGTAAGCCTAGAGGGCGAAAACAGTCAAAGGGAACTCGGAGCACTTTGTGTTCAAAACGAGTTTACCACTCCATGCAGTTTGGTTCGTTTCAGAGTGGTCTGAGTTCGTTTGGCGTGTTCACATATATGCAGAAAAAAATGCTGACTAATCGATCCGAGTTCGCTTTAAGGGCTGAAACAGATCAAGTGTGAAAACACCCTTATTCGCCAGCTATAGCTGTATAGTAGTTTCCGTTCCACCTTAAAGGGCTGGCCAGTACCGCTGAACCACCAGTAGGAGGCATTTGTGATACAAATCGTGGACACATTAAAACTGAAAACCTTTGGATAATTTTTTTTTTAATGTTTGATGTTTTTTTAATATATTAATAAAGATTTAGCACAATATAAAAACCGATTAAACCCTTAAACCTGGGATGTAAGTCTATTCTTTAGTACGCCTTAGAGTTTTAGGTCCTATTTCTTATGGCTCTTTTATTTCAAAATGTCTCGAGAATCTGACATTGGAGTGAAAGAATTGTGAGACAAAGAGGTAGAATGCTGATTTATGAGAACTTTTAGTGCAGCGTTCTTAATTTATCACCCCCTAAAACTGGGAAATAAGTCTATTCTTTAATAGGCCTAAGTGAGTTGTAGGTCCTATATCTAATAGCTCCTCCTCCTTTTTTTTCAAAATAAAAAAGTTAAAAACGGATTAACTGTCTATCAAGAAATTAAATTATAATGAAAGCACAGTGCCGGTTGGTAGTGTGTACATATTATTTGTCATCAGACTGTGATAACTATGATTAAATTCAGTATATATAGGACTACGACTGCCATATGTTGCCACCCCTCAAAAATTCCTGTCCCCCTCTTGCCACCCCTTGAATATTTTTCTATATCCGTCCCCGTCTGTACCTATACTGGTACACAGTTACATACTTTTCAATCTTCTTTTATTTTTTCCCCCCTTTATGTGTTTTGGCTGTATTATGCAAGTATTTATACGAGTACATTTTGCTTTTAATTTTGTGTGTGTGTGTGTGTGTTGCAGTACTTGAATGGTGTTATCGGGGGCCATCAGCCAGGAGCTCGGATGGAAGGCTGACCTTAGAGATTTGTCTCTGGAGGTGCTCGTGCACAGAACTCTCTCAGGCACTAAACAAACGCTTTATTTGATCATTTCTCTGAAACAAGGTGAACATATATATGAGTAATGATCACTGCAGCTCAGGATCACCCTGTGAAGGCGACTCTCTTTGTGCCATCTGTCGTTTAAAAGTAATCCCTTTCAATACCTTTCAATATTACTGTCTCAGAAATGTAATACGTTACATGACTCCTGTATTACTTTTATGTTACTTTCACCAACATAACTACAGAAGTATAACACTCTAAAATGACAATTGTTCTGCAGAGCATTTTATGTCCAATAGAGTGTACGTTTTTTTGGGTGGGGCGGGGCATGGGGACGGGCACCAATGAGGCAGCTCCTTGCAAAAACACAAGAGTGCTGATAGGAGCTCGATGCCATGTAATCTGCGTCCATGCCATGTAATGGAACACTGCGGCGAGGTGAACGGTTTTCGGGGGTTATTGTGGCAAAGGAGGGGCGGTAGTGAAAGAGTCCGAGATATGAATAAATAGTTCCATGAAATGAACTTTGTTTACGAGTTATGACTCGCGAGTCACAACACCCAAGTCCGAGTCAAGTCTCAAGTCTTTGAGGGCAAGTCTAAAGTCAAGTTAGATGTCTTTGTGCGACTTAAGTGCGATTCGAGTCCGAGTCTCAGACTCGAGTCCCTATCTCTGGGTAGAGGTAAAGTGATTATCTGGCAATATCCACTGGCCAGTGCGCACTGGGCTTAAGGGGAACTGGGCGGGGCTTATAGCCTCGGACCTTGGACCAGCTCATAGGCTGAAATCATGCCGCGTTACAAAATACAAAGTTCCACCAGTGAGAGGGAGATGATGAATGCCACCACATGCATCTATGCACTGACCATTAACAGGAAATAGAACTTGCAGGATTTTTGATTTGTTAATGTGTCGTGGGCGAAAGGTTTGTTGTAACGCAATTGAATATAATGGAACTGGTTCTCCTTTCTCAAGGAGAAATCAGATTGATGAGCAGTGAGTAAAGGTCTGATCGTGAAAATAAAAACCACAGTTACAGATGCCACCTCATAGTTGCGACACACAGCCAGGGTTGGACTGACCATCTGGTGTATCGGATATTTTCCTGGTAGGCCCATCAACTTTTTAATCAATCAACCCTTTCTCTTTGGTCCCTGTGCCTGTGTAATGCATTCGCAAAAAGGTAAACACAGGAGTTTATTTTATGTCTACATAATGGAGGCATATGGCCTCTTACTCAGCTCCTGACACCCCTTGATGGAGTACTGCAGTGTGGACAAGGTTTCAAATTAACATGTGAATTTCGATCAATCAGAAAAAAACATGGAAAAACCAAATGAACGCTGATCAACCGCACCATGTGACTTTAACCAGGTCCAGTGTTCTGTCAAAACATGCTGCTCATCGAGAAGTGCTACCATGCCCTCCTGTGCAAGTGCAGTTCCACAATCTGGAGTTTCAGAGCCACGCCAATAAATCTGCGCTGCCTTGGGACACTGACAGCTGTAGAAGTTTAACGACAGCATTTCTTGATGCACCTCTAAAAGATCTGCACAACAGGACGCGCAATCTCTACGTTCTGGAAAGGTCGTCGGCCGTCGGCCCGAGATGCGCATAACACTGCCCCCAGCACTCGGGGAAAAAAGTGTGTACATGTGGAGTCCCGCCCATGACCCTCAGCAATACCATTTAACTATCACAATTCTGCTAAATATAAGAAACTGGTATGCATCAGTCACATGATGATCATTAACCAATAATTAACCAATCCTGACCCCTGGAGGCAGAGCTCGCTGGTTGCTGTCGGGAATGAGCTCGCAGAGAGCATGCAGTTTTACCAGCTGGGCAGAGATGTAGGAGAGATGTCTGGGAGACGCAGACTAATGCAACAAAAACTATAGTCCATAGCACACAGGAGTATTAGGTTATTATGTACACGTTGTTAAGATGTCTTGACGAATTGAAACAAATTTGTGTGCACTGTGCAACAGGCGACAACACATTACCTGTCCTTTTATTAACTGCACAAGTAGTGATGGTCATTAGCCGCTAATTAACTGGGTAAGGGTGTCATGGTTCTGTAACTCTGTTCACCGTTTTGAGGAACATATTTTCTTTTAAAGTAAGTTACAGGGCTAAAGTAAGTTACAGGAGGGATTATATTTCACTAAAACTAATGTAATGTGCATATCCATTTAATTATGGATTATTATAGTTATGGTATTAAAAACACTGTATTTTAAAGAAAACACATTAAGAAACAGATTATATTAGATTTATATTTCAAATATGACAAAATGTTGATTTTACAGCAGCAAAATTATTGTATTTCTCATGTCTGGGCTGTGCCCATTTAAGAAGGAGGTGCAGGAGTAGAAAAAAATACAAAGTAAAGTGGCTCATGGGCCCAAACCAGAAAGCAAGAGACTTGAACAGACACAACTCAGCATAAGGGCTGGAGAACCGACAACGTGAAACACAAAGCAGGCACTATTTATACAGTCACTGAAACTCAAAACACATGATAACCACTGGTCTCATCTCTGGCAGCTGAGAACCCTCATTGCTTCCATCTGCCAGAGATGAGACCACGCCCCTAGTCAACATAAAAGCCCTTTACAAGTCTTAGACAGCAGCGGGCTCTAGTGGCCGCTGACTGGAGATTTGACAGTATCACTACAGTTTAAACATTTAATAAGCTTTCTGCCTTGCACAGAGTGGATAGTCAAGCAAACTGAATCACCGCAAATACATTATTTTATATTTATTACTTTATTTTTTATTCATATTGCTTTATTATTACAGCACTAGGAATGAATAATAAGGGAAGGATTCTGGATCAGCACCCTGATGCAAACTTGTGGCCATAGTTTTACAGTATTCTGGTGAAGGTATAAAATGTCACTGTACGTGCATGTGTGTGTGTGCATGTTTTATGTGTTTAGATTCTTTTTCATTTGTAACTCATGATATAACAACTTTGCATTGTCCCCACCTGATGACAGTGATATACTATGATGCGATTCCATATTAAACTCTTGATGAATGTGGGTTGTTGTTATTCAGCCTGGTTCTATGTGCCCCTTTTTAACTTCGAGCACCCGCCCCTTCAAACATCTCTGCACAGCCCTGCTGGATAGCATGAACCGATAGACTCTGCTGCATAATTAATCAGAACACCCATATGTATGTACGTTGTTTTAAACTGCACCTCATAGACAGACTTAGTTCTATCATTGTTTATCTCAGGATATTAGATCATGAAGTAATTTAAACCCGGTCAGAGAAAATTCAGCACAAACCACATCCTCACGTTTACAGATGACACAACAATGGTGGGCCTCATAAGTAACAACTTTTAGTCCACGTACAGAGAGGAGGTCGGACAGCTGGTTGAGACAACAACCTGTCCCTGAATGTTGACAAGACAAAGGAGATGGACTTCAGGAGGAACTCAGCCCCATACACCCCACTTCACATCAACAAGTCGGCTGTGGAGAATGTCAGCTGTGTGAAGTTCTTGGGTGTACAGGTGACAGACGACCTCAGCTGGACACTCAACACCACCACCATCACCAGGAAAGCCCAGTAGCGCCTCCACTTTCTCAGGCCCCTTTCCCCCTCCCATCCTCACCACCTTCTACCAGGGGTCCATTTACAGCATTCTCTGCAGCTGCATCACTTCCTGGTTTGGAAACTGCAACATCGCCGATCGAAAGTCCCCTCAGCGGCTCGTGAGGACAGCTGAGAAGATACATACCACAACTACCAGACTACACAGCAGCTTCTTCCCAGAAGCATTAGATTCCTTCACTCAGAGCCTGCACGTAACATCAGGGTTCTGAACAGGGTCTGACCTCATACAAAGACTGCTATAAACATGCACATGACACTATTAACTATCCATACTAAGATTGATGACATTAGTAAAACCTTCCCACCAATCATGAAGCTACCCAGTTTTTTGGCTTCTCACTTTTCTCTCTTGAGGATGTGACACTGCTTCTGATGTTAAGCAAACCCACCACATCTCCGCTTGACCCTATTCCATCGAGTATGCTCCAGATTATGTCTTCGGATCTAATCCTGCATATCACCTCCATCATCAATGGCTCCTTAACTCACGGTGGTCTCACAGATTCTGAAGAAACCCACACTGGACTTCTTAGATATCAACAACTACAGACCAGTATCTCTTCTCCCCCTCCTTTCCAAAGTCCTGGAATGGGCTGCTTATAACCAACTTAACATCTTTTATTCTCAAAACAGGCTTCTGAATCCTCACCAGTCTGGGTTTAGGGCTGCGCACTCTACCGAAGTGGCACTACAAGCCATCTCTGGAGAGTTTCATTCAGCTAGATCAGCCCACTGTCTTCTGCCCTAATTCTTCTTGACCTTTCTGCAGCTTAACCATCCGATCCTCCTGGCTACTCTCTCCACACTTGGGATATTGGGCTCAGCCTGGCAATGGTTTGAATCCTATATTGATAACTGGAAGTATCAGGTAGCTTGGAAAAAAATTTCTCATAGGTGTACCACAGGGCTCGGTCCTTGGACAGCTTTTCTTTTCTCTATATACTGGTTCTCTTGAGGATGTAATACTCTTACATCAGTCTCTGGTAATCTCTGAACTGGACTACTGCAACTCTCTTTTGCCTGGCCTGCCAATGAAGGTAACAAGACCACAACAGCTGATTCGGAATGCAGCTGCAAGGTTAGTCTTCAATTTTCCTAAATTCTCACACACCACATCTCTACTACAGAACCTTCACTGGCTCGCATTAAGTTCAAAACCTTAACACTTGCACCTCCTTACTTGTCTGCAATGATCAAGCAGCGGGTCACTTCTCGTCCTCTCAGAGCTTCAGGCATCGCTTGTCTTGAATGTCCGTTGCTCAATAGAAGAGGAATACATGCACCTAGACTCTTTTCAGTCTTGGCCCCCCAGTGGTGGAAAGAACTCCCTCTTGCAATCAAATCTCGCTGTCTTCAAGCATTGTATGAAAACCCACCTCATTAAGGAGCATCTTGGTGACTAACCAGTCCTATTGCTTATCTCTTATACATCTTTTCCTATATATTTAACAAATCCCTAAGGCACTTACCCTCTTAACTGTTTTTCCTAACTTGTGTATCAACCTCTGACTTGTTTTTCTCTTTGACAGGGTATGTTAAGGTATTAAAACAAAGACTGCCATGTATTAACTGTAAATTACTGGAAAACTTTCTTGCCTTTTCAAAACACACACGGACAAAAGTGACCATTCATACGTGAACACACCACAGCACACAGTGTGAACAGCAGAAACTGAACCTCTGTATTTAA
>JBBPCY010073904.1:0-10017 GCA_037974405.1 Brachyalestes nurse | reverse complement strand
CTTTCCCATATCCATGCAAAAAAAAGCTGATCCTAAATTGTTCTGATTTGGTTGTGTAGACTGTATTTGTTCAGGAACAAAAAAAAATATTAAGCTAAGTTCAGCAATGCCTTTGCTATGGACCTATATTACCCTTTCAAAAACAGTTACACTTAAATTTACAGATCAAATTATATACCATCTATGGTTCAATTTATATCGCAATATGAATTTTATGCCATATCGCACAGCCCTAAATTAAACCACTGTTCTTACAACTGTGAACACCTGGTTGTATTGATTGCATTCTCTAACGTGACAGTATAGAACATTTTATAATCCGTAAGCATGAACTAGGTCTTACTCTGCGTTTCAAAAATGTAACTATGAGTAACTGATCACTCACTCTATCATACTCGGATTAACAGGACAGAGTGTTGATATCTGTCTTGGGTATAGTGCACATAGAGCCTCAAACAGGACCTTCAGTTTAGGCTTAAATGATTTTGCAAGTATACCCAAAGCAATAAAGAAAGTACTCTGAGCCATGACTGCATCAGTCTCTGAACTTTTACTCTGTAAAACTTGGTGCAGAGGTATTGTGACCTCCTCACCTTTGCAGGGCGCAAGCACTTCCTCCTTGAGATCCAGGTGGTCTTTGTGGCATTTGAGGCGGCAGCGGCGGCACTCCAGGGCTGGAGGGGGCTTGAAGACGTTCCAAAGAGGCCGCGGGCACACCTCACAGCTGGAGGGGAAATGATAGAGCGTCGGCACAAATTCATGGCCTTTGTGGGAGACACACGCTGACCTATCAGCCACTGAAAGCTCCACGGCAAGCTCCTGGTCCTTCTTACTCTCGCCCTCATTATCGTACAGGATCTAAAGAGAGAGAGAGAGAGAGAGAGAGAGAGAGAGAGATCAAGAAACAAAAAGAAGGAGAGATTGAATATCTTTTACTAGATCTTTATAGTCCTATTGGAAATGACATACAGTGCTTTTGACAAAAGTTTGGGGACACTTTAAAAGCTTTTTACTGAATGATTTTGGTTTTTGTGCCAGTTTACAAAGACTTGACAATAAATCTGTTTAAATCTTGTTTTCTTTTTTATGCAAGTGCCAAAGTCTATATATTCAATCAGCCTGTTGTGCAGTCAGGACCTTTGAGCCCAGATATTTTCAATATGTGCTTTTAACAATAGTTTGGAGAAGATTTTTTTTACATGAATAGGCAAAACCTGTGTTTCATACTATTAAAGGCAGAAACAAACAACAGTATTAGCAAAAACCTCTTTAAAAAAATTTTCATATAAAAATATTTTGCTTATTTCAAACATAACAGTGACTAAACTACTTCAGTAAACAGCTTTTAATGAGCAGTGTACCTGGAAAATGCGCGGGATCTCTCTGGCATCTGCACGGTAAACATCCGTTTGGGTTACAGGCCGAACATGGAAGAGTTTACTAAAACAAGAGGAGAGAGTAGATTAAATATTGTACATTAAAAAACCACAACACAGCTTAAAGTGGACCATGACTTTGATGTCCATATTGTCCATATACCGGTGAACCTAAAAACAAAACTGCCTACATAACCTAAATGTTCAAATGATTCCATCTCCTGTTTTGTGAGATCCCCAGCCCCCCCGTCCCCCATTCCTTAAAGAAGTAGCTACCCAGAACTCTAGTCCAAATTCTTAGAGCTCTTTCATCTCTTACAACCCTGTAATCCTTTTCCATACTAAATCAGTTATACTATGTCATAAAAAACGTGTTACTGCAATTTTATTTCAATTTTTACCATCTGAAAATAAAAGCGCCTCTTTATGTTTCATGATAAATAGAAAAAAAGGTCCAGCATCATTCAGAATAACTGAAAAGGTACAAATCCTAAATAATTATTTATTAATTCATACATCATAAAATTATTTCATGTGCTCGTGCAGACTCACTCGATGTCCAGTATCATAAATGGGTTGGACTGCTCCCTGTCTTCCTCCGAGTCATAGAACAAGATCTTTTTACTGCTCATCACCACATACTACAGACCAAAAACAAATACACCATAACAAGTCATTAGAGAGAGTGAGAGCATGTGTGTCAATAACTGCGTTTGATTGTTAGATGAACTGAGATTTTACCTTCTTCTCCCATCCAAACCTCTTGGTGCTCTTGCTTGGGAGGGACAGCCAGCCTTCCAAACTAGTGTCTGTGGTACACGGGGAAAAAGGGTGTGTTTACAAATCATAAGGGTGATCAATAAAGCTCCATACTTAAATACATGTTCTGGTAGAGCTAGTGGACCAGTGTCAGTCAAGCATTCCACCACACCACGGCACAGCACACATTTTTAGAAACACTGCACACTAAATTCAACTGAGCATTTTTTAAGTATATGGCCAAACATGAGCATGTTTTAAGTATATGGTCACAAACTGTGGGTCAGTGTGATGATCGGTGAACAGCGTCGGTGAGTGCAAACAGCACCAGCCACTCAAAAGTTTAGACACGCCCAACTGAATGTTTTTACATAGCATTAAAACACTGTCTTGACCTGAAAGTTTTTTTTATAACATACTGAAACTTGTTTACAAGATAATACAGTTTATAATGGTTTATATTATAAAAACATCATTGCTTTTTTTTAGTTATGGCACATAACGTTTTATTTTCCCCAAAATATATTATTTCTCAAAAATATACAAACTGTGCACTAAAATAAGCAAAAAAAAAAAAACGCCACATTTTATATTATTCTCTGTATAGGATGTGTATTTAATTTCACTTGCAGAAAACTGAGAGAACAGTTTGCGGGTGGTCAAACTTTTGCGTACAAAGTGGAGCTTTTTCAAGCTTGATGGAAGCCTGCAGGGCTCCTCGTGAAGCTGAGGCACTTTTTTCTTATGTGTTATTTTACAGTAGTTTTCAAAGCTTTTCCCATACTGCAAAAAGTAAAGATAATAAAAAATATTTAATCATTACACTCCGTGTTTGGGGTGTACATGCAGGCATACAGTAATGAATGTGCGTGTGTGTGTGTGTGTGTATGACTTTCAGTGTCTCCATGCAGGTTCACCTGCAGGCTCTTTTTCAGAGGGCCTCTCATAGGTAAGGGCCGGTCGAGGCCGCGGCCGCTCCTCCTCGTCCTCTTCCTCGGAGTCGGAGGAGAAGAGGGTGGCGATGCGGCACGGCCGGGTGTCGATACTAACCGACTTGGAACTCCGCTGGTATGTGAATGACATGGATTCCGAGGTTTGTGAGTGTGTGATGCGTACTACAACACCACCGTGGGAAAAGGGGAAGGAGTGAAGAGTGTGCCCGTTAAAAAAGAAAGGAATGAGACACACATTGGAAACAGAGATTCAGCAGTGGAAAAAAACTATTAAAAAAGTAAAGTATATTAAGAGCAAGATACAAAATAAGCACAGATTAAGATATAACGAGAGAGAAAGAGAGGGGAAGAGGACATGGAAGAGATTGAGAGGAAGAAAAAAAGATATAAAATACTACAAAAGGAAACAATAAGGGACAAAAGATTAAGTAAAGATGAAACCAATGTAGCTGGGTGGGTGGGTGTGGCTGGGTTTTTAGTACATACGGCTGTGTGTTTTGGGTACCGCGTTTCAGTGTGTGTGTGAGGTGCAGTAATACCTGGGTAAGGTTCAGTGTCCAGCTCGTTGCCTGTACTGCTGATGCTGGTGGTGTCCAGAGAGTGGATGCTGAGAGTGGTCAACTGACTGCGCAGGCGCTCTATATCACTGTCCTTACTGTCCAGAGCCATCTGCAGCTCCATGCGCACCTGCGACTCATCCACTATCGCCTATACAAAAGACCACCACCCCCAAACACACACACAATGCACACATACACAGAATGACATTAATTGAAATCCACTGGGACTTAACTACATTTTAAGAGAACTGACAAAACCAGACCAAACTGAACTGCATCAAGGTACTGGGTTCTTATAGTTAGTGTGTATATAGTAAGAGCATGTTTACGTTGAGCTTGTGGAGATTTAATATAGATTATGGCATGAGGCAGCGAAAGTTATTATTAGGATGTAAATTGGAATGGGTTTAGTTGCATTACAGTTAAACGTGATTAATGACACTCTTCTTATTTGACCCTAAAAAAATGATTTCTCTTCTATTTAAAAAGTACAGAATTTTGTTAGATATATAAAATGCTTTTATTAGTATGCTCCTCATTTTACCCGTCAGTGCCTTTCTTGTGAACTAAAAAAATACATGTGTACAATTTATAGTTCACTTTCATTTAATATAATCATAATACTTGTTATATTTTAACTCCATAAGTATTAAGGTTTTACTCCTATTTCATTGTTTAGTTTGATGAAAAGTTTGATTCATTGCTAACTTCGATTCATTGTTAACTGCGATTAAATGAAGGGGTTAAAATCTTGCCACAGCCATTTCTCTTCATGGTGATGTTGATACAGGCAAACCTGTGCTATGATTGGTTAAGACATCAATAGCAGGTGAAGGCCTAGACACTGGATTAACTACCAAGATGACGTTTTTTTTTTTTTTTTTTTTGTTCCAGGTAGATAGGAGTGAGTTCTTGAGTTCTAGGTGGATAAATGGGAGAAAAACATCATCCTTGGCCTTCTGAAAGTGATTTCTGACTGTAATCTAACCAGCAAGTTTCAGACAGTTGTTAGAAATGGAAAACGGCAGCACATAAATAAATAAATAAATAAACCTGCTACTAGGTTTAAAAATGCATGCAGAACGTCTTTTACAAGCTTATATTTTCTGTATTACAAATTTTCGGTCACAAAATTATGTACACCATTGTTAGCTTAGTGCTACCATAATATTAGAAACCCCCTAAAGGTAATAGCAGAAATTAGCATTATAGAGATGTTATTTTTGACATTAGGGCTTTTAACAGTCTGGCCCTGAACTGAAAGCCTAACTCTAATGCTCCCTTTTTGCCACTGGATTTTCCATAAATCTCCCGTGACCACTGTCCAGCATGGTCTGCCAAAGATTTTGCCTTAAAAGTCATTTAAAAGCTATAATAGAATAAGTGATGTAACAACAATTTATATCACAACAGCATAGACCCTGAGCTTCAGTTGGCAATACTACAGACGGTTAGAGGGGTCAAACCAGGAGAGCAGTGTTAAAATATTATCAACACTGTTTGTTTGGGATGCATTATTAACGTGCTACCTTTGATAGTCCTAAAATAAACACTATTAAATATTATTTAGACTGGGGGACGTGAGTTGGTGTGCTCACTCACAGCCTGCATCTCTGTAATCTCCCTCTGGTATTTGATGATGGTGCTGTTAAGTTTATCCCTTTCGGAGCGCAGCTCTAGTTGCAGCTTCCGGTTTTCCTTTTCCTTCCTGCGCAGCTCGCCGTCATCGCCGCGGCGTCCACCAGGCACCTTCCTGTTCATGATTTCAGCCAGCTTATTAACGGCCTACACACAAGAAAAGGACAGAATAACATTACACACCTATGAAAAAGCGACCGACAATGTAAATATGACTGGAATATGACTGGAACACGCAAGCTCATGTGTTTAAGGCAGAAATACATTCTGTCTTGTGTGTTAACATGTAATACACTACTGACCTGGATCTTGAGTGTTCTCTCTGATTGAAGCTGCTTCTCAAAGGACATCTTCATGACGGTCACCTGCTTCTCCCCCTCTTTAGCGCTCTGCAACTCTGTTCACAAAACAAACACCAAACATTCTTTTAACATTCTGTCAACATACAGTAACTGTCAAAGTTTGGACACAACTATTACTATAAAGGCATCCTCATTTCAAAAAAACTTTTTAAAGGCCCACATAATGGAATACTACCCTTTTCTCACTTTTATATTAAGGAGGTTAATGTAATATGCAAACTCTGATCGAGTTTTAAAATGTGCTGTTCACTCACAAATAAAGAACAAATTTCCAAAACCCACTCAGTCCAAAAGCATTTTTTTTTCTCGGAGAATCGCGTTTTACTTGTTTTACCTAAGGAAATAATTTTTTTTAATTGAAATTTTACAGTTACTTGTCATTTTTCAATGCCTGTTTCTAAAGTGCAACTCCTGCGCATTTTAGTATGGGCAGATTTGTTTTAAAAAATATAATGAACAGTAAATCAATATTCAATGTCACAAACGTTTAATATTTATATCCACTACATGACACAGCATTAAGTCATCTTTGTTTATGATCTTCTGCCTGGGAGACCTGGGTAAGTAAGTACTGTGTGAGAGGACTGAGTGAGTTTTGGAAATTCACCTAATCTTGTACCGTGTATTATGCTGAGTGAGTTTTGGTCGGTTATACTATTGCACATAAAGAGGTGAAAATTTCCCAATAGTAGTGTTACCTAAAAAAAAATCACAAAAGTTAGAGTTAGCTTTGGAAATTTGCTCTTCTGGCACACACAGGAAAATTTAGTAGAAGAACAGCCTGTTTTGAATTCACTGTTTTGGTGATGTCACAAAAACCAGTGCTTACATAAATCCTAACGTTACAAAGAGAGTTTGAGTTTCAAATGCTTTTTGAATGAGACACACTTACAGGGCAGCCAATTTAAACAGAACTAATTTACATCAGCCCTAAAGGTACAGTAGCAAAAACAGCCTCTCACATTCACACATTAGTTTCATTATTTTCATTTGTCTTAAAATTAAACTTGGATCCAATCGCCTTGAAGCTTATGAAAAATATACATTCAATCAGTTGTGTGGCAAATGTTTAACTTGTGACTTGTAAATGTAAAATACTGATTTATTTATGATTAAGTGAGAACAAAACTATTTAATGATAGGATTATGTAAACTTAATAACATTAAGCCTCGCTTGAGTGTGCAGCCTTTACATACATAAACAAAAACAGCAATGACTGCTTCTTGATTTCTGGAGGAAAATGTATCTCAACAAGCAACTTTCACAGCAAAAAGATCAGTGTAGCTGACTAAAACAGAACATAGAAGAACATAAAAGCTGTACACTCACGCTGCTGGATCTCTTTCAGCTGGTTATTGAGCTCCTCCTTCTCACTGGCCAGGTTGGCTACATCCACTGTTAGAGTGCGGTTGGACTCCTCTAGCTGTCCACATACAGAGCACAGAAAAAATAAAATAAAAGATGGAACCTTTTGGCTATTTTATCTGCTACACAACGGATAGTACACTAAATGTAAATGCTATATATACACGCTCATTCATACATTTACAATCATTCACATCAGTCCATCATCCCTCTCCATAAGGCCACCACCACTGATCGAATATTATTTAGAGGATGAACCAATGTCATCACATCTGTGACATGGACAGGGTAGTGCATGTGGCACTGGTACGAGTGTTGCTCCTCATTAACTCATACGAGGAAGCAGGTCTACCTAATAAACTGACACTCTCACTCTCTTTCTTTCTGTCTCTCGCTCTCACCGAGCTGATAGTGTTGTCTTTGTCGCTGAGCTCCTGCCGGTGTCGGGCAATCATGTCTTTGATCTCCAGCTCCTTCATGATTTTCTCCTTCTCCAGGTCAGAGTACTGCTCTTCAGCGATGGAACGTGCCAGCTGCTCCGAATCCGCCTTTGTTAGACTCGCCTCCAGCTGAGCGGCCAGGGAGTCCCTACACAAATACACACGCAAACGCATGTATTTCACCATGTGTTCAGGTGTTAGTAACTGATTTGACAACCTATCACAGCCCAATATTAAGGCTCTCCCCTGAAACATGCTTGTTCTTTAGTCTGGATCACTTGAATCAGGGAAAACACTAAAATATGCTGGGCAGGAGTACTCTGGGTGCAGGGTTGGAAAACTGCATTAATACATTGTGAAACTCTGATGTGTAATGATCAGTGAGTGCCACTAGATGGAGTTGAGTGCACAGTGTACACCGTGCTACTTCTAAGACTAACCTTTCACGTCATAAAACTCTGCTCCAGTCTCTAAAATCTGTCCTCATTTTTGTTTCAAATTTGCATGACAGACCCAATATAAAACATAAATATACAAAAAACAAAATAAAAAATTTGTTCTGGTTTGAACCAGGGAATGTTGATCTACATTCAGAAGGCAAGAAAACACATCGTTTCATGGTCTTAGCTTCTAAGACTCCAGACTTGTATTTCAATTAATATCAGGGTTTATTATTCATATTAAACCCTGATGTTAATAGAGAAAAAAATATTTTCTCTAGTATTAAATTAATTTATAGTTTATATACTCAGCAGTTTCCCAGTTTTAAAAAAAGAACATGTTCTTCAAGATTGCTGCACAATTTAAAAATCATATTCAAAGCTTTAGTACATCAAAGAAAAATGGTATTATTTCCACCAAATAATGAATACAAATTAAAGTATAGCACATATTCCATGCATTTGTTAGCAGTTCTGCTATCTTGTGACCTTTCATTCACAAGGTAGAGGTAATTTTCGGACCACATTACCACTAATGGCTGTTTAGTTTTGTTTGGTGGACTATTCAGGATTATATACACAACATTAGCGAAGACCCAAATCAAACAAAATCATCAATGCTGGAAGAGGAAGGCTGGCATGGGCTTTCTCCAATGTTCTTCCTTTCTCTAGCTCAGTGCCCTTGGAAGAAAATATTAACTGCAAATTCTGCTCATTAGCTAACATGATGCCTGCACTGGATAGAAGTGGAGTGGGAGGGCCATTCTCTATGACTAGGAGACAGTGAGGCCAATTATGCTCTCTTGGACTCCTGGCATTAATGGCTAAGTCATAGCCAGGCATCAAGCTCACACTCTCCAAATGATTAACCCAAACCTAAGACACTCAGGAGCCTCCCAGTGACTCTTTTTAATACAATCTTTAGGCTTCATCTTACAATTAAATCTATGAGTGCACTAAAATCACCTGGGTTGCCTAGAGCAGATCAATGGGTCCATTTAAACTAATTCATTAGTGGTATTTAAGGACTAACGGCAGATGTGTTAGATTAGACATGGCATTAAACTCTCCATGGGGTACTAGTCCAGAAAAAGGAACAACTATGTACTGGTTTTCTCCTTGTGCACAAACACACACACACACACCTCTCTTCCAGTAGATCCTCCAGTCTCTGCTGTGCACCCTGATACAGTTTAGTTTTTTCATCACACTCCTCCTTCAGCTCTCGAATCTGGGTCTTATACAGTTTCTGCAAGCAAAAAACACATTGTACACATCTTTGTGATGTTTAATAAGTTAAGACTTTCTCAGTTAGAGAGATCACTTGAACTCAAAATTGTCCAATAGGAGCACAAGTCCTATTAAATGGGCGTTTCACTTTCAATTTAAACTATTAAGACTGATATGGATTCTACTTTGTTCCACTTGCACACAGGGCTCAGAAATGGCAGACATACCGTGAAATACTGCTCCGCCTCCAGTTGGTCCTTTAACTCCTTCAGATGCATATCAGCCTCTTCTCTCTCCCTGACAGGACATAAAACAGGACAAAAACGTTCATTTTTTTCATTTCACTCTTTTTCTAGCCTTTGTTTTGGGCCATATTTTACTCCAAGGGGGAGTAAAACTAATCCAGCTCAAACAAGTATCAAGGTGATTTAAAGATGAGATTTGTCATTTTATTCCCAATGGGTATTTGAATGAGATAAACAATGGGATACCACAGGAAATCTCAGGCGCTGGCAAATTTAACATCATGGTAATAATACATGACAATGATATGATACCCTGGAAATCTGATAAAAAAAAAAAAGCTTATTTTAGTAAAGGTTTACGGTAGAGAATAGAATGATGGTTTTCGCGGGGGTTATGTTCCAAGAGCACCCGCGTTAAGTGGAAAAACTGCGTTGTTGTGTTTTGGTAAAAAAAAAAAGCCTAAAAATGCCTATTTTTATACTGAAAACCCTAAATATGCCCTTAAATATGCTCCCAGAACATTTTAAACTCAGTTTAATGCATTACACTTAAAGAAAATATAAAGTTAACCCCATATTTGCCTCTTTTAATTTAATTTACAGTAATAAAAATGCAGGGCTTTACACAAGAGAAACACTGAGACGATG
>JBBPCY010073903.1:0-10020 GCA_037974405.1 Brachyalestes nurse | reverse complement strand
AACCAGGAGCAGATGATTCCAGATGATCAGGCGGTGATCAGTATACTGGTGGTGCTGAATGCTGAGTGGTTGGATCTCCTTCATCTAGGCTCCTTGTGTCTTTAAGCACTTTGTAGCCTGTTGCAGAATCTACTCAATATGCCAAAGATAAGGCAGTTTAACAGACAGAAAGTACAGTTTTGCTCCAACAAAGTGATTCAAAATGACAAAAATGGGGGTTGGCACAATATAGTATCTATCATCATGCTTAAATTAATCTAAGGTGCTATGCACCATCCAAGTTAGTTCAATTCAATATATTTCATTGTAAATATTATCTGGACAGTTTAATGATGCTATATTGAATTCTGTGCATTTTACTGGAGAAAGTATGGGCAAGAAATATTTTCAACTAAAACTGGTCAGCACCTCAGCCGTCCTCCTCCAGACCCTGGTGTGAGGTGGAGCACGAGTCTGTAACATGTTTTTCACCTGGTCTCTGAGTCTTCTGCACTACATGAGAGAGGAATACGAGTGTGTGTTACCTGAGAAAACCTTCAGGAGATGGACAGGGTCCTTCACTCTTCTGAGCCCACAAACCAGCAGAAACACACGCAGCTCTCTGACTTGAGCTACACACACACCTGCGGAACACACACACAACACACACACAGACACACACACGACACTCTGAATCAGAGCTCTTTAGATGCTCCATAGAGTTGCTGCATTTACACCAAGCATTCAGCAGAAGCTCGAATTAAATGAAGCTCTAATGGAATGAAGCAGAAACAAAAAGCCAGTTATGTCTGTTAGATCATCTAAAACATGTCTGAATATGACTTGAGAGATTTTCTGCATTTTTTTCTTTCAGTTTCTAGATTTCTGGAGCTACGAGGCTAATGCTGCCAGCAGGTAATAGAAGCTCGTACTCACCGTTTACCAAGTGTGCAAAAATGAAAAGAAATGAAAAGTTAAAAAACTCTAGAAAGTTGTGAAAGTACCATGTATTCCGCCTCACCATTGCAAAACGGTAAAACGGTAACTACTGCTTTTAGCTATGTGCAGCAATACATACGGAATAATTCACAATATTTACTGAATAATGTAGGGTAGACGTCCAATAATTCATAGTATTTGGTGAAAAATTCATAGCAATTACTGAATAATTAAGAGGAGATAATGAATGATACGGAATAGTTCATTGAATAATTCATAATAGATACTGAATAATTCATAATAATTTATTCATCATTTTTAGAAGATTCTGAAGAATTCATAGTAGACACCAAGTAATAGCAACTGCTGAATCACTCAAAATATATAGTGTATAACTCACAGTAGATACTAAATAGTGAATGGTGGATACGTAAAAAAAAAATCATAGCAGATACTGAATAACTCATTGTAACTGCTGAATACTTTAAAGTAGATAATACATTATGTATAGCAGATACTGAGTCATTTATAGAAGACACTGAATTATTCATACAAATTGCTGAATAATTAAAAGTAGATTCTGAATAATTCTTAGTCCATAGTAGATACTGGTCATTCATGGTAGATACTGAGTAATTCACAGTAGATAATCAATTAATTATAGCAGAGATGGCATAATTCACAATACACACTGAATAATCCACAGTGACTGCTGAATACTTTATAGTATTTATATTTATAGTAGATGCTGAGTAATTCATAGTAGACACTGAATTATTTAAAGCAATTGCTGAATAATGAAAAGTAGCTACTGAATAATTCATAGACCATCCACCCACTGTGTGGATACACTATCTCTGATCTGAACATCATGTTGAGGAGCCACACATACACATTCCAGAGCGCGCATCTGAACCTGATAGAGTCCTCATGAAGCCGAGGGTCGAGCTGTAGGTCAAACCACCGCTCGCGACCTTTAATCGTTTAAGAAAAAGCGAATATAAATGAGTTCGGACGCGAAGCTGGCGATGCTCGTTTCTCCTCTGCCGAAACTGGGGTCACGCTAGAGGTCACTTCTTATTTCAACAGCATAAGCCACCCCTTGACCACGGGCACGGCAGTAACGCACTGAAATATGACTGTGTGTATGTTTAATGCACAATAAAAACTAATCCAACAGAGCAGGTCACAAAAACACAGCTGACATTCAGGAGGTGGGTCCTTATCATGCGTGAGTTTGGAAACAACGTGTTTTATTTAGATTAATCTCCTTGGCGATCAGTAGCGTGTGTGTGTGTGTGTGTGTGTTACTGGGAAGGGGGATTTAACTGCAACACACGACATGGCAATAAAACGAAATGCAAGCATTCAGTCAATGTGATTAGGAATAACTAATAACACACATGTTCACAGTTCCACTATTACATTACACTCATATTTCATACATAATGCAGCACTTAAAGCATCTCCTGCAATCTAATCTACCTGAGAGAGGCAGCAGCCCCTCGGCCATCAAGCCAAATCTGCGCTTTTCCCAGATCATCCTGCATAAATCCCACCTATTCCAGATTACACGCAGAAATGTGCTGGAGTGTGTGTGTGTGTGTGTGTGTGTGCGCGTGTGGAAATTCGCTTTCTGAGCACATGAATAAGCATTCTCTCCCTGAACTCTTCACCCTGATGATGAGCAGCCTTCGCCCCCGAGGGGACGCGTTACCATGCCGATCGCATCGGCTCCACAGGAGGGGGCGCCGACTGTTTTGCACACCCTTCTGCAGAGGCAAGACACGACTCCTCATCATATTTAGGCACAACAGAATCCCTCCTGAACACAAAGTAGTGAAATGCATACACATGGAGGGAGGCAGGGGGAGGTAGGGGGACCCCTGCCCTGCTGTCAATCATAGAGTTACCCGCCATTCTTTTCTCAGAGTAGAGAAAAATACATAAACACCGAACCTCTCGCTGCGGTGGGATCTCACACTCACTCAATCCCGACATCACCAGTGATCACAGCTTTCACTTTAATAACTGGAATACTACATTTTCACAGCAGATCATGAACAATTCATAGTGGATCCGGAACACGTCATAACACATACTGAACAGTTTATAGTGGTTCCTGGATCATTCATAGTAGGAACTGAATAATTAATGGTGAATCCAGAGTAATTCAGAGTGGATCCAGAATAATTCAAAAATAGATACTAGATCATTAATAGCTGATATGGAATAATTCATAATGGATTCTCGATGAGTAATAGTAGATACAAATTAATTCATAACAGATATCATAACCATTTACAGTGGATACTGAATCATTCAGGGTAGATACTGAATCATTCATAATAGATACTAATTCATAGTGGATACTGAATAATTCATAGTAGATACTAAATAATTCATGGTAGATACTGAATAATTTATAGTGGATACTGGTCCATTCATAGTAGATATTGACCGTTTCATTGTGGATCCTGAACAATTCATAGTAGAATCCAAATTGTTTACAGTAGACACTGAATAATGAACTGCAATGAAAGTCAGAATAATGGTTTGGCCCAAATTTAAATTGTTTTTCTGTCACCATAAATGCAGTCAGAAGCAAAGCTCATCCAGTTGATGGACATCTGGAGTCAGTTGGAAAGTTTGAGCCATCATCGTGAGGCAGGTAGTGAAAGGACTAATTAAAGCTGAGGCTTTTAGCTGCTCGGGAAACGTCTGAAGATTAGAACCCCACTGATCTGCCCGAACCGAACAGATTCCCAAAATCTACAAATCAACATCACACACTCCTGCTAATTACCTCAGCTGGGCAGGGTCAACAGAAACAAAAAAAGGGTCTCAGGAGAACCAAAAGAGCCGAGAAGATCATAAGGAGGGACGCTGTGGTGGCGGCAGCTATTGAGTTTGCCTGAAGCAATCTGGACTAATCTCAGGTCAGTGACAATGCTGGATTAAGGGGCTCTAATCTCTTTAAGCTCGTGACGTCGCCCACACTCGCTTGGCCGAGCTGGCTGGGGCTGAAAGGTGCGTGTGTGTGTGTGTGTGTGTGTGTGTGTGTGTGAGTGGGCCCAGCATTGCCACGCCAACAACTGGCATATCATGCCATGGCGAGGACTGAGAGCGCACGTGGGAGCTAAAATAACCGCGGCACGTGCGGCTGCTGCTGTTTTTAGCCACGCTAATGTACTGCAGAGAGTAGTACAGTATCAGACACCACATAAGTGAGCCACAGCTAATTGGTGGGGTGTAAGCCTCCTGTGAGCCACATCAAAGTCCTCTGGGATGTTAATTCCTCTCATACAAGACTGGGCTCCTGTCTCTTCGAATGGAAAGAGGCCTAGAAACGTCTAAATAAAAGCAATGCTAGTTTTTCAAAAGGCATTTTTGAAATAATCTCACAATATTTACATAAATGGTCTGTATTTGAAAGTAATATGTAATATTAACTTATACCATATTTATTATAGAAATGTGTGATGTGTCTTTACGTTAAAACAAGCATATGTCCAATATGAATTGCACATGTAAGTATCTATACCTTATAATCACATACGCCATATGTAAGAAGTCACATATGTAGAAATATATGCATCCATATGTAACTGTATGTATATATATATATATATATTCCACTTGTGTATTACATATATGTATCAGTTAAGATTGGTCACATTAACGTGTTATTATCACATTAATACATTATTTACTTAAAATTGTTCAAAAATCCTTTTATTTTGAAAGTCCGTTGATTTTTAGGGCTGGTGGGTGCACAGAGCACGCAGAGGTCAGGCACCCCATTAATCACGATTTAAAAATGTAATCGTTGCCCAGCATTAGTATCAATATATAATAGTAATTTGCCCCATATGTATAATACATATATGCAAATATGTATATGTAACAATGCTTGCAACCTGTATTATATATTTATAAACATAAATAATTTGTCCCATATTTATTATATATGTGTAAGTACTAGGGCATTAACACAAAAGTCGACTAGTCAACTTCAGAGGCACGAGTCGACTAGTCGTGTTTTTTTCCTCTCTCTGCCCTCGTTTATGTACACAATGCAGTCTCTGCCTCTGATTGACTGACATGCGTTCCATAACTTAATCAGTTATTGTAGTCCCTTCATTACAAGGGCGGTACCGTTGGCGTGAGGGGAATGTAAACACGAGACCACAAGATGAGAGACATGCAGCAGAGACACACACACATCACATCACATGTGTGGAGATACTTCACTCTAGACACACAAACAGCACGGAGACCTGCACAACCTGCAAGTCGTTGTTAAAGTACAGTAACAGTACCAGCGTTCTGCACGGCATCTGAAATGGCATCCGCTAGCTAGCATGGCTAACGCTAGCTAGCATGGCTAACGCTAGCTAGCATGGCTAACGCTAACACTGCAGGGAGTCGTCCTGCCGCGGCTTAAACTGTTCCCTCTCAGACGGACACTTAAATTTGCCAGAAAATTCAAGGTATCAGCCTTTGTTTTGTTTATTTGTCGTGTTGACTGTTAATTTTACAGAGAACTTCTAATTAAAGATGCTCAGAGTTCCTTCGCTGCGTGTGTGATGACGTCATCAAACAACTAGTCGACTCGACTTTCACTTTGCTGATCGACTAGTCGACTTGAAAAAATCTGTCGTTAATGCCCTAGTAAGTACCTTTGTGTAATATGAATTATATATTACAAGCAAATAAATATGGTCCATATCATTATAAAATACATTAGTAAAATATTAGTAACTAAAATACATATGTCCCGTGTGTATTACATATAAATATTACACATATAGATATAACAATACTAATTTGCCCCATATGTGTTATATACCTGTATATGTGATACTAATATGCCTCTCTACATAACTGAACCTAAACGCCGGCCAGTCTGGTTCAGGAACTGGTCCCCAGATACAGTACATTTTTATTCTGCAATTTATTTCTCCTCTGAAAGACGGTAAGTATATTTGCTTGCCCCGATAAGCGCCCAATCCCATAAAGCCTTCAGTGACGCTGCCATGGCTACTGTTTAACAGCACAGCACGCACAGGATTAGCATAACGACACAAATAAATGAAGGCATTCAGCCATCAGAGAAGAATGACGCAGCATCGACTGTCCTATAGTTCACCCGTTTCCATTCAATATGAAATAATGGATCCGAAAGTCACGACATCACTTTATGATGAGGAAAACAGAAAAATGAATGTAAATGAGTTTGATACACTGTGCTGCAGCTGAACCAGGATGCAGTTAAAAGTACCAGCAGTAATAATGTTCTAATAACGAATGGAGTGGCAGGGCTGGAGACTGAATTAAAAGGAAATTCTGATCGGTTCCATGTCTTCTGAATGGCAGCCTCTGCTAAAGACCTCATCCCAAAGCTGCTGCTCTGACATCTAGAGAGCTGTGATGAAGCAGGTTGGGCTCGGTGTGTTTAGCGTGTAGACTGAGAGATTAATCTTCACTGAGTGAGATTTTAAACCCTCCACTCCACCAAGTGGCAGCAAAGATAAAACACATCACTGCGTCCAAAGCAGCGGCAAAACTGACCACTTCACACATTCAGAACATAGCACGTCCGAATCCAGAAAAATAAGTCAGTTTCTTACAAACTGCGGGTTGCTCCCTTGTTGTCCATACAGAATGTGTACATTATCATGGCAGTAAATACCAAATTATTTAAATAAAAAAACACTAAATAAGTAATAGGAGTAACTAAATATGTCATCGGAAAGAGTGAATAATTGATAGTAGATACTGAAGAACAAAGAGATAAAAAATGAGCTATAAAAGTGAAACGAAACGAGACAAAATGAGACTGTGAGCTATAAAATTGCAGTTTTTTCTCCTGTCAACGCCACTTCATGTTATCCGCTCCTACAAATGACTGTTTTGTTGCTACTGTGCATATTTTGGATGTTTTTTTAAACTTGTTTTGCAGTTGTGTAGTCCTGAAAGAATGTTGTGGTCCTGGACGGATGGTGTGGTTATGGAGCAACATTATGTTCCTTGAGGAACACTGTGGTCCTGGAAGATAGCTGTGGTCCTAGAGGAACATTGTGCTCCTGGAGGAATGCTGTTGTCCTGAATGGACATTTTGCTCTGGGAGGAACACTGTGGTCCTGGAGGAACACTGTGGTCCTGGAGGAATACTATTTTCCTGGATGAACATTGTGTTCTTGGAGGAACATCGTGGTCCTGGAGGAACTTTGTGGTCTGGGAGGAACGCTGTAGTCCTGGAGGAACGTTGTTTTCCAAGAACGTTGTTCCATTTCACTGTGAAGATGGTTGAAATGACATTCTGGTCCTGGAGGAACTTTGTGGTCTGGGAGGAACACTGTAGTCCCAGAACGTTGTTCCATTTCACTGTGTAGATGCTTGAAATGATGATAAACATGTACTTGACTTGACCTGACAAAACATTTTGTGGCACAATTCTGAGACGTATTTTACGAGAGTGCGGTGCGCTTTAGAGCCTTCATGTCCATTCTAATCGGTGTGTGTGTGTGTGTGTGTGTGTATGTGCGTGTGTGTGGTGAAGCCCTGGTGGTCTAAAATTGGCTTTGGCCTCATGTGTTCTGTGTATTAAACTGTAATCTTCATCCTCTGAGCGGTCAGCAGGGGGCACAGACCCCACATCACACACCGTGCTGCGCTCACATCCAACACACCGCATCCACGTGTGTGTGTGTGTGTGTGTGTGTTTCATTTCATGCTCCTCTCTGCCTTTCACTCAGCTGATTGTGATGGATGATGTCGAGTTATTCAGGACCTCGTCATTATAAAGCCTCTGAATCACAACAGCCTTTCTATTCTCTCTTTTCTTCCTCCTGTTCTGCCCTTTCATCCTCACAGCCGCTCGAAATAAGCTCCCGGGAAGCAGGCGGGCTTCGCTATAGCGTTGAAAAATAACAAGGAAAAAAAAAACCCTCCTGAAAAGAAGAAATGTCACCAAAACTCCAGACCAAACCGAGAGGCAAATATAATCAAATACAATCATACAGACCACAAATAAGTACAAAGGAGAGAAAAGAGAGAGCAAGAGGGCGAGAAAGAGAGCAAGAGAGTGCGAGAGAGAGAGAAACAGGGAGGGAGTCAGAGAGACAAATAGAAGGAGATGGAAAGAGGGAGAGAGAGGGAGGGAGAGAGAGAGAGAGAGAGAGAGAGAGAGAGAAAGAAAAATAGAGAAATGCTTGTATTATGTTTTCCCTGAGGTCCCATTATAACATACAGTACTACAAACAGTCATCATCATTTCTTCATGAATGCTCTTCAGGCCTCGGAATTAAACAAGCTGCTTTTGTTACTGTACAAAAGAGCTCCACTCTGATTGGCTGCCATGTAATAAGCCTCATTCACAAGGCAGTCCGGTGCAGAAACACTGAAAATAAATGTTCAGTTCAGACTGAAATAATCAGGAAATTCAGGAGAGGGGAAGAGAGAGGGAGACGGCAAGAGAATGCCGAAGAGAGAAAAAGAAAGAGAGTGTGAGAAGGAGAATACGAGAGAGAGAAAGAGACAGAAAAGGAATGAGAGAGTGAGCTGTATGTCTGTTATACTGAATGCGATCTGGTTTAATCTGTTTCTGTGTCCGTGTTTGATTCCTGTTGGAGAGGAGAGTCTTCCGCGCGTTTCGAGTCTTTGATCCCAACAAGCTCGTCTTGTAGGCGTGCGTGTGTGTGTGTGTCCAGTCATCCACTCTGAAAACTGTCCTGACAGTCAGTCTGGCAACAACAAAATCTTCTGGAGTCAAAAAAAAAAAAAATCTTCTGGAGTCTGATTTAAAGCGGCACGACGGAATCTGAGCTGGCGGAATTCCAAGAGAGCAGCCGGCCCACAGACGAGCGGCTGACAGTTCAATTTAGATTTTTTCAACCGTGGGAATTTTATCAAATCTCAATCAGACATGCGTTTAAAACCCAATATCACAAAACACACATTTACCAGGCGTCCCGCTTCGCACAGCCAGTATCAAACATGACTTTACACGTCATTTCCCGCCATAAATGGGATCATTCTGACACTCGCCTGCGCTCCTCATCTCTTTGAAGGAAAACTCCAGTGTTTTCCAGTCTGATCTCGATCTGCAGTGTGTGATTTATTACCATGGACAACACACTTAATGCACTCAGAACAGGACAGGACATAAATCAACACTCTTATAGCAGAAGTCAATGGGAAGATGCTGCGGCGGTTATGTGTTTTGAATCAGTGGGTTTTACCTGCAGGGTAGAAACACAATGATGGTGAATGGAACCAGACCTCTGCCTCTAAAAGCTCCCTCACAGATTCCATGAAATGTCTACGATTGAGCCACCAGACGCCCGAGTTCTAAAACTAAACCCTTTTATGGTGGAGGGATACATACAGAGTGATGTGAGGCAAAATAGTTCCCAAAGAAGAGTGTTTCAGTTCAGATTTATTTTTCCATCATCAACATCCATTTAAACACTCAGAGACATGTGGAGCTTCACTGGGGGGTCAATAGTGAATAAAGCGTCTGTATTTATGTTGGACGTCTGGTTCCATTCACCACCACTGTAAAGAAATCAGAGTCTCTACAATGAACTGAAACCCACTCTGGATCACTCACAAACTGTTGGGTAGAATTTAGGACATTCATTGGAATATCCCCTCAAGTCTGGATGCTGACAGTTACTCTTATGTGCATGTTTTGTTAAGTAAGTTCAGTATGTTTATGCTGTATGTTTGCCAATTTTTCACTCCCTTTTACAAATATAAAACACGCAGAAGACTCCAGCTCAACACGGCTGACACACACAAACAATACAAGCAGAAAAGTGACATTTAAACCAAGCGAGAATGAGTGAATTCTAAATAAAGAAATAGAAAAATGTAACATCCTTGTTGACTGAAAGCTATCTTGGACAGGCCGCCCGGATTCTCTTGTTTTCTTCTGCTTATAAAACACAACAAGAACCAGCATCAGACTCTTCACAACATCAGAAACACTCAACCATGAAGATCCACCTCATCACTTACAGAGAGAGAGAGAGACAGAGAGAGAGAGAGAGAGAGAGAGAGAGAGAGAGAGAGAGAGAGAGAGAGAGAGAGAGA
>JBBPCY010073902.1:0-10020 GCA_037974405.1 Brachyalestes nurse | reverse complement strand
CTGTCTTAATAACTGAGGGGATTATGATCAGAGGAAGGTTAAGTTTAAAATAAAAATGTTTAAATGTAATATATTTTGCTCCTGGTCCTTATTTTAAATGGGTCATAAAAAAATTAATAATTATCGATATCGACCGATATGAAACACTGATATCGTGATACAGATTTCAGCCATATCGCCCAGCCCTATTTCAATGTATTCTGTAGTTTTATTCAAACTAATATTTTAAGGAGATTCTCATCCTTGGATTTACCAGATATTCTCCCAAAGCCCAAAGACGTGTGATGGCTCTACCAGGATTTTGCTTTTATAATTGGCCAGTTAATATTAAAAAATCCTTAGGTCGCTGGGTCATATCCGGCTTGAAGGAAGAGTTTTTGGGGGCAGCTGGTGGACTAGTGGTTAGGGGGTTCGCCCTGCAATCAGGAAATGCTGGGTTCGATTCCCAAGACTGCTAAGCACCTCTGACGTACTCTGAGCAAGATACTGTCCCCACACACTGCTTCCCGGGAGCTGTGTTCCTGACTGCCCGCTGCTTCACTGGGTGAATGGGTTAAATACAGAGGAAGAATTTCGTGCTGGTCACACTGTGTGCTGTGGTGTGTTCGTATGACAGAATGATCACTTTCACTTCAGTAATTATAGGCTTGTGCAAATCTCCAGAGAAGGTTGCCTGTTTGTCCCTGACACCAAGCCTTAGACTTGTGCTTTAAATATTACACAAAATAACTGAAAAGGGATAATCGTAATTATTTATATGACAATTAAATTCCACATGAAAATTTCATGATCACAACAGGGCTCATCACCATACAAAGCAGAATAATGAATAATTACTAAAAAGGAAACAACAAAAACAACAGACACAGCACAGGTATTACCGAATCGTCTGTTACATTATGTAATCTAAGTCAATGATTAATCAATAATCAGTGAAGCCCTGTGCTGCCTTTATTAATGATCAAGTGTGCTGTCTGAATATTAAACTTGAAATTGAGTATGAATGAACCACCATGTATCACAGAGGGAACTTGCTAAGACACAAATGAAGAGACAAGACATGACAAAATACACAGAAGAGCAATAAATACTAGAAGATCAGAGTAGAAACTCCTGGGAACAGTCACTGGGAGAGGTTAGACATTACACAAACACTAATGAAACATTCATGAAAACTCATGACTAGGGAGAAGATTTGGGAGAAGATTGGAGAGGGAGGAGCCCGGATAGAGAAACTGACACTATGAAGAAATAGCTTAGTCAAAATTTCAACATTTGGTTCAAATGTTCAAAACTGTATCTCCTAATATATTCCAGGCCAGGTGTGACGATATGAAATGCGCATACAAATAGGGCTTTGTTGAGCTAGCTTTTGGTTATAATTAATAAATAGTTATAAATAAGCAATTAATTACAATACAGATATATACATTATAAATACATAATCCTCTTACAGTATTTAAAATATAGACCAGGTTCCAACATCAAACTGTTTATTAATGTCTGTAGTTGTGTGCTTGTATGTAACTTTGTGATCGGTTAAACGGGCTGAGTATTGATTATTTTGAAAATGGTCGAGAGATAATATATGGGCAGAGAGAGAGAGAGAGAGAATGGCTTAGGTCAGTTATGGAAAAAAAAGACGTGTAAATCAAATCATTTAAAATTATTCAATCAGAGCATGCACTTGTCAATTCAATATTCTATCTGAGCTGGAATTTGAAGATACGTTTTGCAGTTGGCAATTCAATGTGCAAAGTGTTGATGCAATCCTTAATTCATTTTAAAAGATTTTGTATAAAAAACAGGATAACGATTCACTGAACTGCATTTCATATTGTCATGGGCTTTTTGCCTCTTTATTTAAATGGCAATTCATTTTGCAATTGTCAATTCAATATCCAATCTCCTTATTCAAAGGCAACAGCGCTCCCGGGAATTGCACTGCCTGTTAGGGAGAAAACCTTAATTGACAATTCCCAACTGTCAGACCGCTCATCAAGGCGGGCCTTCACTAATGACATCACCTCCTTGTTCATGGCCTCTCCAGAATCAGTTCAGCTGAGTGATTTGTTCATTTAGAGCAGTGACTCTCAAAGTGTGGGGCGCAAGAGACCTGGGGCAAAGTCATACAGAATTAATGTTTAATACAAAATCTTTTGAAATGAACTAAGGATTGCATCAGCACTTTGCACACTGAATTGCCAAATGCAAAACATATTTTCAAACTGCATGCTCAGATTGAATATTGAATCGACAATTGCAAAATAAATTGTCATTTGAATAAAGAGGCAAAACCAATACGAAATGCAATGTTGGAGATTTTCATTCTCAAAAATGCTATCAAAAACATTGACCTATAGATTCTTTTTTTGGCAAGCATCTTGTGACTCTCAGCTTTAAAACAACTGGTTCAAATCTGTATAAATAGATAAATAAATGAATGGCATCACTCTGTGAATCACTCTGAAAGTGGTGGCCTGGTGGTAAAGGCGTTGTGATCAGATGGTCATGGGTTCGAATCCCAGCACTGCCAAAGGCACCATGGAGCTACCCTTGTACAAGAGACCATCCCCACACACTGTTCCCTGGGTGCTGTGTCGCTGGCTGCCCACTGCTTCACTTGGTGAATGGGTTAAATACAGAGAGAGGATTTAATATTGTCCACATTGTGTACTCTGCTGTGTTCACACATGACTATAAGGGCCACTTTACCTTGAAACCATGCATGGCAACATGCACTGATCACTAGCTATAATAACGTAGTCTATGGCGTGCTTGTCTTGGCTGAAACCAGAGGACAGGCTCAAAGCTTTCTCAAGCTATTTTTTCAGCTTTGCCTTTCAGCTTTGACTCGTTCTTCAATCATTCTGTCATTCTTTGGACCTCAGTGAATTCTCTGCTGTGACAGATGGGTGCTTTTTAGTCTGTGTGGATCACTTTTTATAGACAGTCTTCCACTTCAACAGTATTTCTGTCGACAACATCCCATGACTATCATGACAAAGTATTCTTCTGGTCATCCACTACTGCGAATAAATAATATTTGTAACAATTTACTTCTACTGTAGGCAGCGTCTCAATTGGCCCACTGGATTGCAATGTACCAGGGTGGATATGTTAATGAATTCTGACAACCTTATTATTTACATAATCAAAACACATAAGATGCTGAATTAGATCGGCTGATGTTCGTGTGGATGTTACTCAATGAAAAGTGTGGCTCACTGCTTCATGTCCAGCCCTTCATAGAGGTGAAACATTAGGTTAAATGCACAGATGCTGGCTCATACATCTAATCTTTAATCTTTCAAAGTTTCATTTTTGTTTGGTTATGTCAATTCATTATTTGAAATTTTAATTAAACTTCAGTTCCTAATATTGTGCTGTTGTTTTCTCCGTACAGGTTTCTGGGTTAGAAGCTATGGGGTTTGTGACCCTCAACTCTTCATCGTCTTCAAATGATACATTTCCAGGCAACTTTGGCTATTGCCAAGACGATCCTATAGGTTATTTATTCTGGTCGGTTGTCTGCATGATCATTTTCCTCCTGGGATTTCCAGTCAGTCTGATGGAACTATGGGAGTTGTTACAGAGACAACAGATTACTAATGGCTTTATGTACAGCATGTCTGCCATCGATGTGACTATGACAGCTATCGTTCCATTGAACGTAATTAATTTCAACATCTGGCAAAATCTGTTCATTCAGTTCATCTGTAGTTTTGTTCACAGCTTAAGCCTCTGTGGCAGACCTCTCTTTATGGCTTGTACTTGTACTGACTGTTACTTGGCTGTAGTTCACCCCATATCGTACATGTCCTATCAGAACATAAGCAAGGTTCGAAAGGTAGCATGTGGGGTAGTCTGGCTGTTTTCTATTTTGTTTGGGCCAATCATGATTGATGTATTTTTGTCACATAGTTATTTAGCTGCCATTCCTTTGCTCATAGCTCTGCCAGTTATTACATTCTGTGATATATCCATACTTCAAGCTCTGAAAAAACCTCATCCATCAAGAAATAATAGCATCCATCCAAAGAAAAGGCAAGCTATTTACACCATCATCAGCAGCTTCATCATGACATTCATTGCATATCTACCACCAACAATTATTTACTCTTTTGGGTCACTGTACGAGGACATTTACATCTGCATTTTAACCTTTCATGCATTTCTTTTCTCCTTATCTGGATGCGTGATCATGCCTATTGTGTATTTGATCGGTGTAGGTAAGCTTGATTTCTTACAGAAATGGTGGTGGAAATAAACAATAATTACTATAAAGTTGCTTGTTTGTTACACTTGTTATTTCGTCTTTATTTCAGCATCAGGCCTCATGAATTGTTGTCAGGAATTTAATAATGAATGCTTCTATATAATAAACTTTTTTAAAAATCTCCAAAAAGCAACCTCATTTAGTGTTTAAATGTATTCAGATTATTTTGTTGATGTTCTAAGTGGTCCTGTGCCACTTTAGTCAGCTTTTTAGAGAAATCATTCCTAAGTTTCGTTTCCACTTAATTTTGTGTCATGTTTTTTTACACATATTTTTCAGTGTTTACTGATTTTCTGGACGGGGCTTAGAGGGGTTCTTTGTATTTTGAAGCCCTTCTGTATTCCTTATGTATTTCCCCAGAGATGTGTTTTATTATAGAAAATGATATTCATTATGTAAATACATAAGCTTACATCAATGCATGAGAAGCACTTTAATAAGGACAATAAACAATGGACCGAAAAAAAAGTACAATGGACCTATTGTTAGTAAAAACTAAATATTTCACACAATCAGGTTTCCTCTATGTTGATGTCAGTTAGTGTACTAAGTTCTTAGTTTACTAAGATTCAGACAGTCTACTCACTGCTAAAATGCAGCTAGTTAGTGGTTTGGGAGTTGCCCCTGCAATCAGATGAATTGATTAAATGCAGAGAAAGAATTTCACACTGTTCAAATGCTGTGCTGTAATGTGTTCACATGTGACTACAAGGGGCCACTTTACTTTATATAACTAAGTAATTTCCTTACAAGACTTATAGACACAACCACAGCACATAATGGACAGCAATTTACAGAGATTTCAATTCCATTCTCCCTTTAACCCAACGCTTACAGCTTTTCAACACTTGTAGTTCTTGCAAACTTTTGTTGATTTTTTTTTATGCATAAAAATGTCATACTTTTTAAAATCATATTTCTGTTTAGTTAGATTGATATTGTCTTGTTAGATTGATATTGTCTTGTTAGATTGATATTGTCTTGTCAATTATGTGCAGCACAGCTTGTGAGTATGGTCCGGAAAGGCATTTCAGTGTATGTTGTATTAAGTAGGAGTGCAGGAGACAAATAAAACTCTTGAAATGTATTATTGTTTTATTTTATTTATCATTATAAGTCTGACAAACTCTATGTATTCATGCAGCAGGCAATGTCTCTGGCCCATTGTGGAAATTTCCATGAGGTTGGACATGATCGTTTCTGATAAGCCAATCAGATTTCAGCATCTTCTAGCCACACTCAGTAGTCATCAGTCATTACCATAGTTCTCATTTGTCTGTCCTGAGTCAGGCTAATACTGAGTATAAGATGACCTTTTGCCGACATGTGCTAGCAGTAATATGCATCTAATCTAATGTCGAATGTCTTTCTTAGACCCACTCCAGAGTTTCACTTAGCCGGCTTTAATCCTAAAATCAATACCACCGCTTTTATTTTTGAAAACGTGGCTTTAAAATGTGACTGATTAGATTAGTGACTGTCAGATGTTCTGCAGGCCCGGAGGCTTAAATAATAGCCTCTGTAAAGGACAGCACTAATTTTGGCATTAGTTGAAAAATTTGCATAATTCAAAAACATGAACTCAGCGTCATAAGTCTCTGACATTACAAAACCTCATTCAGCAGCAACTGACTCGCGTTGCTTCAATCTTGTAGGTTGTAGTTCATAGGTCGCTATTCAGAACACGGTAAGTTAAAACAAAATGCACACAAACAAGGCATAGATATCTTGTAGTTTTTTTTTCTTACAATTGCATACTTTCTTACAGCCTTGACACTGGACTAATTTCTTGACCATAAAGTTCTGAAGACTTAGATACTTTGGAAGAAACGCGGTTCCATCAGTATCCATCCATGAATTCATCATTGTGCTCAAATGCCACTCATGTCCTAAGCTTCTTTGAAAGATGCAGCATCTACCACTTGGGTCCTTTGCTATGGTCATGTTTCTGCTTGCTCTCTTTTCTGTTTGGTGCTCCGGTCAGTGTCAAAGTACTTTGGGAGCTTCACCAGAGGCACAAACAAAAAGCCACAAAGGACGTCTTTTTGTTCAATCTTTCTGTCATGAACCTGACGTTTACAATTTTCATGCCTTTTATCATGCTTAATTACATGGTCTGGTACAGTTCAGCCTTTGACTGGTTTGCAAACTACACGTACACTGTATCCCTGGCTGGCAAACCTCTTTTCATGGCTTGTGTTTGTGGGGACTGTTACTTTGCAGTGGTTCACCCAATAGTGTACAGAAGCAGTAGAGAAAGCAGCTTGAGAAAGAACATCTCTGTGACTATCTGGTTATTTGCATTTTGTTTTGCTTTGTTTGTGTCTTTTGTAAACTGGACATGTATGATTCCTTTGATTGCTGTTTCACTGTCCATAGCTCTACCTGCTATCACATTCTGTGTTTTTTCAATACTTCAAGCTATCAGAAAACCAGATCCATCAGGAGTGGGTTCCAATCATCCACAGAAGAAGAAATTCATGCAGACTGTCATAACCAGCTGCACAATTGCTTTTTTTGCCTATTTGCCACCAGTAATCATTTTTCCATTAGTAGAGGTTGTGCCAAAGTTAGCACAAGAGCGCCAATGTAATTTGGTCTACTTTGGAATGTGTTGCTCCACTCTGGGAAGCATTTTTATGCCTATTCTGTATCTGTATAATGCGAATAAATTAGCTGTTCCCAAGCAATGGTGGAGAAAACTCCAGGCAGGACTTCATTCTAAATAGTGTAAGACTGGGTAGACTGAACTGAATTATTAAATAATAGTGATTTGTAGTAAATTAATATCATAGCCCTGCCTAATGTTGACAGAGATACCTGCAAAAATACAAAGGTCCTTATCAAACCTTAACAAACTTCTCCAGAATGTGTCAGATTGAGTCCTACCTAGAACTAAGAATTTTGACCACATCAGTCTGATATTATCAAGACTATACATTGGGCTCCAATCAAATTGTACATTACAAAATTAAACCACTGATATAGAAAGCCCTAAATGGACACACCCCTGTGTACCTCTCCTCTGTGAACTTCTCTCCTGTTACAAACCACCACACCTCCTTAAATCACGCCATGCTTGTTAGTTCCAAGAATTAAGAAAGCTACAGTAATGAGAAGGGTCTTTTCATACAAAAATCTTCTGGTTAAAGTTCGGGACTCAGACATGGACTCAGTTTTTTTAAGTCTAGGCTGAAAACATATTGGTTTAGTCAGAGCTTCGATAATTGGTTTTTGTCTCTTTTATAAATGTTACTAATTACAGGCTCAAACAGATCCTACTAATGCAAAATGCATACTCTACTGCTCATTAATGGTTAAGACTGTATACTTATGCTGTCATCTCCATATGGATATTTATTTATTCTCTCTTGTTATTGAGTGTTGACCAGATGAGGATAGGTTGCTTTTGAGTCTTATCTCCACCCGAGGTTTCTCTCTCCAGTTTGAGGAAGTTTTTCCTTGCCTTAGAGGCTTGGATCCAGCTTCTGTAAAGCAGATTTATAACAATGTCATTTGGGAAAAGTGCTATATAAATAAATTTTGCTTTGACTTGACTCTTCCCTCTAATACATTTGGTTAATGTACATGTAAATAGTTTGTTTTCACTGTATTCAAACTATGCGACCAGTTTTATTTAAATGACTGTCATACCTAATGTGTATGTATTATTACATGCTGAAGAGAGGTCAGTGATTAAATAAAAGCATGGATTTATGGGGAGTTTAGTTTAGGAGGAGCATAGGAAATGTTCTAGTCAAGAATATAATGTCCTAACAAACTAACATATAAAGGATGAACAAAAATGTGTCACGAATGCTTTGTAAGCAATGTATTTTTGGGGCAGCGTTTAAAGCTGCATCATTTTCAGGCTTTTATTATGCTCTTTTCAATTGGTGTCTAAATTCCTAGAAATTAGGGATAGCAATGTGAATGTATATCATAACATTTTCCACAAATGACAACCTACAGAACCAAACTGAAAACAGACTATATTTAAAAAATTGTATTATTATTACTCTAAAAGACCTTCAAAGTTAATAAATAATGAAATCATTCCACCTTAACTGTCAGCAATTAATACTCTTTCTTAATTTACAAATGTGTCATACTTTTTTTTTTAATGTTTAGGAAAGAAACGATATACAACAGAAATAGTTATTTGAAAGTAAATGACTGACATTCTTAAAGTTTTAAATGTGAAAAACTAAACAGGTAAACAAATGAATAAATAAAAACGATATTTACGTGAAATATCTGCATGTATTACGATGTGACAGTCGCTGTAAACACATGCTGGTTTTCAGATAAATTAATGCAAACAATTCAAGAACATTACTCATCTTGAGAAAACAGGCTTTCCAACCTTAATGCATACATGTCACTGATATTAATATACAATAATATGCAACCAATATACAATAAAGCAAAAAAAAAAGGTTTGTGATTGTTTAAATGATTTCATTTTATTTATTTTTTAAAAAGGGTATTGATTTTTCTGTTTTGTCCAACGAAAAAAAGAAATAAAATAAAATATAAAATAAAAAAATATATATATGGAGGAAGATCTGTGATGCTTTGGGGCTGGTTTTCCTCCAAAAGCTCTGGGAATCTTGTTAGGTTACCTGGGATCACGGACTCCAAGAAGAATCAGGAGATTTTTAATGAGAATCTGTCGACTGCTGCTAAACAGCTAAATCTGGGTCATGGCTGGATCTTCCAGCAAAACACTGATCCAAAATATGTCCAATCCACACAAAAGTCGTTCAGTGAAGACAAAATCAATCTTTTGATCCCAGTCCGGACCTAATCCCCATTGAAAACCTATGTGTGAAATGAAGAAGAAAGACCAGAACAGATGACTTAGGACCCTGGAGGATCTTGAGAGATTATAGAAAACTTAATGTTAACATGTTGGCAAAGGTTAGATAGTTTTAAATGCAAAAACAGCAATAAAGGACACATTATTTTTTTTAACAATTTTGTTTATTCTTTTCTAAATGTACTTTAACCAAAACCATTTTTGTTACTTATTTGTAATATAAAAAGTATTTCAGGAGTTTTATTCTGTTGATAAATGTTTCCACAAAACAAGTATATTTTAAATTCATTGACGAATTAGATTATTTTTGGTTACTAAACCAAAACAAGATAAAAACTACCAACAAACTAAGATTAACAATTTTTTTCTGACTAGCTCTCACTGTGGGTTTTCACCGGGGCCGGTTCTACGGGGGGTTGGGGGGCAAGAGGGCGCCATGCCCCCACAAACAAACGTCCTGCTCCCTTAAATCAAACTTATAGAAGTTGAGAAAGAAAATAATAGATTACCCACAACAGTAGCTAAAAAATACACTGGAAAAGGCACAAATAAGATGAAAGGTTTCACCTCTTGTTCGTTCTTTCCCTCCCTGCTCTGTTCGTGCCCAGAGATCCCCCACTCACCCGCCCCCGAGCTAAACATCCAATCACTGTTAGTAGGCAAATGACCCGGTGTCAGGTTTCTCAGTGGGCGGGGCAGAGCAGCATGAGCTGCTACACCGGGAAGCTTTGAGGAAGCAGCAAATCTCTGTCCTCAAAATCATAGCCACTCATTAACAACTTAAAAAATGCATCTGTATTTGTACAGTCAATGGGGGACTAGTACATTGTTCTTCAGAGTTTAAATATTCTGTTCTAAATCTGTTGTGTTTTACAAATTAGTACAAATTGTTTTTTTATTACTATGCCAACCCTTTTTA
>JBBPCY010073901.1:0-10021 GCA_037974405.1 Brachyalestes nurse | reverse complement strand
CTGAACCTCATAAGAGCGTGGGGTTTTATATCTATCTATCTATCTAATTACATACATGTTTAACAAAATATATATTATTTTTCTCACAATTATCAGAGAAAGATATTGTTATTACTGATGATGCATCCAGATACACTACTTTCACCACTAACAGAGCTACATTATATGGACAAAAGCAGTGGGACGCCAACAGGGACTCCAGCCATGTCTTTATGGGGCTGCTTTGTGTACTGGGACACAGTCCTGCTGGAATAGAAAAGGTGTCCACAAAGTTGGAAGCATGGTGTTGTTCAAAGTGTCTTGCTATGCTGAAGTATTAAGATTCTCCTTCACTGAAAGTAAAGGGTCTAGCCCAAACCTCGAAAAACAGGTGTGTCCCAATATTTTTGTTCATATAATGTATTAACAATAGTAACATTTTTTCCTCAAATAATAGTAAAATTTTTCCGTGAATTTTGATAGTTCCTCTGAGAAGGATACTGGAAAAAACAGTAACAGAATGAATGGAAGCCTAATGTTTGTCCAAAAACTGAATTAATGAATGAGCAGTTGAGTAAAAGATTCCGTTGCTGTATACTGTCATTTTTAATTTGGTGTGATAAATCTAGTAAAAAAGAACAGAACTGTGAGTTGGAAAAAAAAAAAACTGTAGTATACTTATAGAAATTTGATGCATTGTGACTGGGCACAGGCCTCAAACACTCAAAGAAATGCCAGCACTTTATGTTCATGCACACCACACCACACCACAAAAACACACACACACTCCACATGTAGTACAACAACACTGCAGTAAAGTAAGAGAAGTAAAGTGTCTGCTTTGATTTGGTTTGTGGAAACCAGAAAATGGATTATATACCACTGGAAGTTGCTACTATCAAATCACACAGAGTCACTGCACAGCACACTGATCGACTGAAAGCAGAGATAAAGTTGCACACGGGCAACGGCTGAAGCTGAACAGAAACCGGCAGGATCATCACATCAAAACGCCAGATTGGTAGCACAGCACTGCGCACTTAAAAAAACAACAGCAGCACTTAAAGGGTGAAAAGCAAGAATAAATGAATCGCCAAAGAAAGTGAGTGAAAGAACACGGAGGAGGAGGGAGAAAGAATAAATGGAGCTGGCAGCACATCACAACCCAATAAACGAACATTAATGACTTACCATTACAGCTGCAAAGAACAAGTTCTAAAGTCTTCTTTCACAACCTCTGAATAATAATATATCTGTATCTCAACAGAAGTGCAATACTTCTATATTTATATTTAAAAAAAATAAATAAATAGTGGACTTTTTCTGTTACTGCTGTATTGTATAGTTTTTGTTCTATTGTTTTTGTTGCTCTCATTTTTGTTCTGCTCACTTTGCTGCTGTAACAATGCAAAGTTCCCATTCATGGTCATCTTATCATATCTTATCATATCTTGTGTTTTGGGAGCGAATGTCTAATGTAACTGGTCTGAAGTACAGCACATAATTACAACCAATAATGCATCATATTTTTAGCTTATACACACCTATGCAGTCACTAGTGGTGGGGATTTATAACTGGAGGTTTGATATCTTGGCCTGACCGAAATACCACAAAAAGGCCTTAGGCAAAACTGCTATTGTTACATGAATCTACCAGATTAGATGATTAAGGATAGAGGTAGGCAAATTGAAAAGATAAAACAAAATAAGTCAAATAAGTTACGGTGCTTGATGACAGTGTCATCATTTTTAAATTATGTACAAAAACCACATTTCCATGCATCACTTGTGCACAGTTGTGTTCAAGTACTGATTACATATGATTTACTCAGAACAATATCTGATGCAATTTGTGAAAATTGTATTACCCACCTCTATTCCTAAATAATAGCATCTGGCAAATAATGTTAATTATTTTATGTAAAATATTTACATAATGTTTACAATAATTGTGATATCCGAGTTGGCCATCACACTGCAAGTCAGGTCATTGTATATTAATTGCCAGGCCTGCTTTAGGTGAGAGTATATGAATGGCTTCCATGTACTGACAAAGATATCACAGACATAAAACACACCAAAGCTAACTAATATGCCATTTCTTGAGTTTTATTCCACCAAGGATTTCTGAGGCATTGTATTTATTAGGGTTTATTATTATACACGTGCTTGCAATTAGCTGCCCAATGTTGTCAAAGGAAATTAGAGAAAGAAATGTCATTTTTTCAAGCTTAATGTAAGACTAAGAAGCCAAGAATGTCTGTAAACAGTGGCCACAGATTCGGCCTCAAGGCTGTTAGCTGGCTCTCACCTGAGGAGTTCTCAGTGAAGACCGCCAAACTCTGGCCGCCCACGGTCTGCATGGTGAAGGGGTGTTCCCGAGGGGCTCGGACCATAGAAGCTTTCTCACTTATGCTGTCTATTTTGGTCAATTCCTCGTTCAGTGTGAAGGACACCTGATGAAGATTAAGTCATGCAAGTGCACACAAAGCATTTTGAAATGTATAAGATACATCGTAATAGGTCTGAGCCGCATACAGTTTTAAAAAAACAAACAAACAAAAAAAAACAACAAACATAAAACTAGTTACATCAACAAAACATGTATGACTTGGTTGGTGAAGTTTATGCATAGTCTATACCAAACATAAACCCTAGAGATCTATAGATCTAGGACTTAGAGGAAGACCACAAGACTTAAGATATCTTTTGGGACAGTACTTCAATCAAGCATAAAGGTCTACAGGAAATACACTATATGGACATCACACCAACGGGGACTTTAATGACATTGTATTGAAATACATAGACTAACATGGAGTTTGTCCTCCCCTTTACAGCTATAACAGCTTCCACTCTTGGAAAAGATTTTGTCCACAAATTTCTGTGGGAATTTGTGCCCATTAATTCTGTAGAACATTTATGTGTGGGCCAGTCAAGTTCTTCCTCACTGAACTAATCTAAACATGTCTTTATGTACCTTGCTTTGTGCACTGGGACACAGTCATGCTGGAATAGAAAAGGTTCTTCTGCAAACTGTGTCCACAAAGTCCACAAGGCATGGTGTTGTCTTAAAGGGTTTGGTATACTGTACTTGTATTTATACATCTGTGGCAATAGGTATGACTGAAACACCTGAATTCAACAATTAAGAGGTGTGTCCCAATACTTTTGTCCATATAGTGTACAACCCAACACTCAGTCAGTGACAGGTAAAAGAAATAAACACATTAAGTAGTACTTACCTCAGTCTTCCCCTGATTCCTTTAAAAAGTAAACAGAAAGGGTGGCTGAATTTGCTTTTTTGAGCAGGTCTTTTAACTCTAGTAAGCCTTTATAAACCCCCGGAACCCCCTGAACACTCTACCTAAAGAAATATTACATACTTGCCAATCCTGAGTTTTCCAACTTCTCCTCTTCCAGTAGCTTTGGCCCATTGCTGAGACAAATATTTGGGTACCTGTTTGATACACGGCAAAGTGAGGACATCCACAATTTGAGGGATCTTTCATTACAAAAGTCAATTTAAACGCTAAGAAACTGAAAACAAAACAAATGAGCTGTTAGCTGCTATGGCTACCTGTTAAGACCCTTTTGGAGATATTAAACATATTTACAAGGATTTGTCCAAGTGTACAAGACCTAACCAAGTAATTACGAGCTTTGGAAGTCGACATAAACACATTTATTTATTAAAATGTTTTTAGAAATGGACATTAATAGCTAGCCACTCAGCTAACAAGTTCCATTATGTGTAGATTAGCCGTTAGCACACACTTTCACCAGCCAGACCCCTGTATTCTGTTTAGCACCGGTTAAATCCACCTCTCCTCTGTCTGACATCTTCACTACCAGCTCAGATATGTTAATACTACAGTTTCATTAAGGTAGCTTCTTATATAAATGCCTTTTTTCTCTCTCTAACAGATAAGCCAGCAAGGTGGACTGATAGCTGTAATGCTCGTACGGTGGCTCAGTTAGGACTAAAACCTCAGTGTGAGGGGCCTGTGTGATACTGGTGAGCTTCTCTTCGATTCGGTTCTACAAAGATGACCCGATATTAATACCAAAATTAAAATCAAATACCTAACTCTTACCTACAGAGTGACATTTGGGTCTTCAGACTTACACTATATGGACAAAAGCATTGGGATGCCTGACCATTACACCTTACAGGGACTTTAATGACATTGCATTAAAATACATGGACATTGTGAATGTTAAATGTGTTACAAATGTAAGGCCAACATACCTAGTTAATGCATTTGTGTAGCTTGTTTTATTAATATAAAATTTTTTCTATCCTATTTATATTTTTCTATCCTATAGTTTTATTCATATTTTTCAGTCTTATTCATGTATATTTCACCTTTCTTATTCAATCCAGTTCAGCAGAACTGAAATGCAATTGACCTGAAACAATACATTCACATAACTGATGAAAACACTTTCTCATTTTTTATTTTATGCTGTTTTCAAAAGGACTGGATGTAATTTTTCTTTATATATTGCCCTCATGAGCAACTTTTCTCATGAATTTTAAAAATATATTTTGAGCCATAATCTTTCCTTAGAACAGTTGTAAAACAACAATTAGTGGTTTATTCTAATGCTATCCATCATGTCTTCATTTTTCACTAAATTATAATGTGAAATATCAATCTGAGACACCAACCATACATTGAAATGTTTATTCTTTTCAAGTCGGAAGGTGACGATAATCAAAGCATGAAAAATAACAGCACACTGAAAAAAAAACACAAAATAATTTTTGGTATCACATTTACTGAAAAAACATTACAAATCACTTCTACATTCACAAACACAATGTAGAAAAAATCCTGTACAGTCTTGTAGGTCCATTAATAAGCTACAGTTCGATTTGTATTTATTTATATCTTTCTCCCTGCATGGCCTAATATTGAAGAAGCTATTGAGATTATATTTACAATATTTAATATTTAGGTAAAGGAACAGACGCAGATGTTTAATACATCTGGTATTTTTACAACAGGAGTAACTTAAAATTCAGCAGACTAACTGGGTCACTTTCTTTTGGTAATTTTATTTCTTCCTAATCCAATAATCTGTCTTTGTAATATACACAACACAGCACAGTACTTTCTACAAGGGGATCACTCAGTCAGTGTTAATGAAGAATGAAAACTAAGGTCAGTAGAATCTCTGAGAGCCACATTAGGTGGAACTACTTGGTCAACCCTTTGACCACTTCAGTGTTCACAATGAATGGAAGATAATGTTACCTTACTGTTATCAATATCCACACTATTTATTGCTATGTTGCCAGTCCTTTAAATACAGTGCTTTCAATCAGCGAAGCCCATTGTAGCCTGTTCTGTTTAGCTGACCATTTCTAACATCTCATTGACGGTTCCCTCTCAGAGGAACATGCGGTCCTTGCTGTGTGAAAAGCGCGTGTTCAGCTCCTGAGACTTCTTCAGCAAGGCCTTCTTCTGAGCCTCGTCGAAGCGATTGACCTGCAGGTCAGTGTCTCTGTCGAAGGCCCTCCTCTCCACAGGCTTTTTGGAATCCTCCTCGGCTTTCCTCTTCATTTTCTTAGTGTGCATGCTCACAAGAGACTCGCCTCTTTTGGACTCCTAATAAAGAAACGCAGTCAATTTGAGACACAACATATGGATTTGGCCCTAACATAAATAATGTGTTTTTAAGGTGTTTAAGGTTTTATGGTACATAAAGAAGGTGTTTTTAAGATTTTAAGTTGCATGAAGGAGGTGTTCTTAAGGTTTTGTTGTGCATAAATAAGGTTTTTAAGGTTTTAAGGTACATGAAGATTTTAAGGTGATTTTAAGGTGATTTTAAGGTGGCTTTAAGGTTTTAAGTTACATAAAAAAGGGTTTTTTAAAGGTGGTTTTAAGGTGCATAAAGAAGGTTTTTAAGTTGCCTTTAAGGTTTTAAGGTGCATAAAGAAGGTGTTTTAAGGGTGTTTTTAAGGTTTTAAGGTACATAAAGGGGGTGCTTTAAAGGTGGTTGAAGGTAGATAAAGAAGGTTATTTTAAGGTGGTTTTAATGTTTTGAGAAAACCTTAAAAACTGGCATTTGCACTAGCAAATAGTGCTGGTGATTAAATCACTTAACATAATATTCAATTCAACCCCAACCTTATGATGTTCAAAATGATAAAGAATCAATAAGAATAATAACAAGTAAAAAAAATACTGGGTCGCTGTCCTTTATTCATGGGCTGCACTTACATTGTATTTGGACACCTTTTCTGCCAGGTCCAGGTCTTTCTGAGAGACACGAGGGCCTTCGTCTTTGGCTGGCTCACCCTTCTCTTTCGCCTCTTGACGCTCCTTACAGACAGATAGACAAAGAAATGCATTGATTTTTGGAAGTTTCTAACATTTCACAACAATACTGAATTGTTTCCTAATGAACACAGGTACTGTGTTTCTGTATAAAGAAAACTGAGTGATATTTAACTTATTATATAGCTCAGCTATAAATAAACAGAGTAAGGCCCAGAAACAAGAGTAGACGAGTAACTCACCCTTGCTTTGCGCTCACGGTCTGCGGGGGTGTCGGTCCAGATGGACCGGTCTTTATTTTCAGGACCAGATCTCTTCTTAAAGGTGCGCGCACCTAGCCCAATGTGCTGCAGCTCAGGAGGGAGCTCGGTCATCCAGGTCTCTCTCTTCAGCTCCTCAGGCTCTTCCTAAACATACAGACCGGGAATAGCATGGGAATACAGTACACATTCTAAAACAGGCTTGAGTTGAGTTTGGTTTGCAAAAACTGCAGCATAAGATCAAGAAAAACATTGTGTGTATTCATAGAGGGGTAAAAATACATTGACCTGAATGTGACCATTCAACCTCATTGATTTTGACATGGGTGCCCTCATTGGTGGCAGCCCCCTGTTTCACATGGGGAATGGGTTAAATGCAGAGTACGAATTTCACACTATTCACATTGAGTGCTGTGGTGTGTTCACGCATGACTATAAGGGGCCACTTTCCTTTACATCATACTGAACTGTGATGATGCTAATTTATGACCAAAATAACATTCTTGAGAATGTGAATCAATATTTCATGCTGTCTATATTCTATTATTGTGTAATAATTCTTCTAAAGCTATCTTTTCATGGACAGCTTTTGGTAGGTACTATCTACTGCATACTGGGAACAAGACGTGCCAATATTAGAGATGCTTTGGACATCACAGTTTGGTCCTGGTCAAAGTCGCTTAGATCCTTAAACTTGACCATTTTTCCAATACAACTTAAAGAACTTACTGTTTCCTTGCTAAATAATATCTCCACCCTTGACAGGTGCCACTGTAACAAAATAATCAGTGTTATTTAGTTCACCTATTTTAATGTTGTGACTGTTTGGTGTAGATAATTTGGCTGTTAAACAGTGTGCCTCCCTCTGGTGCAAATTAAAACTGTCATAGTTTTTAAAAAGTAAAAAAGGGATTTTCTTAATTGATGGCCTGTATATCCTCCAGGGCCCATGTGCACCTGTACATTAAATCCTTTCCTAAGAATCCTAAACAAAAGAATGAGGGCAGAGATATGCAACTGTACCAAAAAGGCATACAGGTGTTTATAAAAAGCTGAATGGTCACATCTCTCCTTATTTAGAAACATGGTTACCAGAAGCAATGATAAAGTGGTAGAACACTCACATCCAGCCCCATGAGTTTGTCCTTCATTCTCTTTGCCCGTCTCTCAAAATCTGACGCAACCGAGTTCTGAGCTGCTTCTTTCGATGGCATGGGTCCAATGACCTCTTCATCCTCTCCGTCACTGCTGGAAGAGTCTGCTTTGTAGCCTGGAGGAAGCGCTGGACCTATCGCCCCTTTACCGTCATCATCCTCTTCATCCTCATCCTCATCCTGTCTATTAAAACCTGGAGGCAGCGCAGGTCCTACCACTGGTGTCCTAGACGTGACCAGTCACAGGTGTGGCAGGAGGTTAGGTGTTCAAAGTCAAAGAATACTGGATTGTTATCTCAGCTATATGCATCTATACAGTGAGACGAGACGGCTCCAGATTTTATAGAGCACAGAAGGACACACAGAATACACATAAATACGTTAAACAAACGTACTGGAATGTGATTGTGTGTGTTATATGTGCAAATGAGCAGCAGCATAATATACAGCACATATATGGTCAATCTATGAAAGTACAAACACTTTGAGACAGTATTCAAGTACAAATGTAACATGGATGTGTATTGTGCACGTAGCTGCACATCCACCATAAAAAAGTATTCTCAAAATACTCCTGTTTTATAATCAAATATAACTGCTGCATCTTAAGCATACATTTAATTGAAAAAAAATTCAATTCACTTGGAAAAAGCAGAACAGAAAACCTATTGATTTGTATCACTCAACTCACAATAGGAACTAACTGTCTGCCCAGTGGCTTGTAAATCAAATGTGTTTTGAGGAAAAGGCATCATTGTTTTCTGGCATTTTCCAAGCACAAAGTACTTATTGTTTGTGGAAATCAACAGTTCTGTTCTCACCTTTCAGGCGAACTCTCTTGCTTTGTATATCCAGGAGGCAGAGCTGGACCAAAGAAGCCATCATCATCATCATCATCATCATCATCATCCTGAGGCTTTCCAGCTGCTTCTTCGTCCCTGCGTGACCTGCTGCATTTCAGGATGTTAAAAAGACTTTAATCAGTGAAAGTAAACGAGACTGGAAAAGATTACACTCCTTTGTGGCTTCGATGGTATCAAGTGGACTCATGTTTTAGGTTTTATGCCTCATAAATAAGGTTTGCTTTTATCTAATACACATTGTTCAAGTGATGCTACAACCCAGAAGGATGGAGAAAAAAGCAATTATTCCATGAGAACTGATTTTCTAATGCTCTGCTTAATAGACTCCAAGATGCAAGCGAACATTACTACAACCCGTACTAAAGGCAGCAGTATGAATCCTAACTAAAACCCAGTGCGTTTTGAAAGAATGCCACTGATTACATGTTGTTTTTTAGGAACAAATATTTCTTTGCACTAAATATCACACATGCTGGGATAATGTTAGTCTTGTCCTTAGACAAAAATCTAGAATGTCTTCTGTTTTGTTGCTCTTGTATTTTTTGCACACTGTCTCTCCTGTTCTATTTGTGTGTTTTGTCCTGTCTGCACTTTTGTAGTCTTGAAGCATTTCTGACTTTTGAGGCACCATGGTCTTGGAGGAACATTGTTTCGTTTCACTGTGTACAGTGTAAATGGCTGAAATGACAATAAACACATACATGACTTAACTTAAATAACAGAGAGGCCTCTTTTAGCTTTCATGTTTTAAAATACATGAAGCACAATTCACTTTTTTAACTTCAGTCTAAAAACAGACTGAACAATAATACTGTTACTATATATGGGATCTGCTCCATATTAAAGTCTATGTATTTGAATGCAAGCCCGTGTTGGTATCATGGTCATATGGTGTATAACCATTATTATTTAAGATGTACTGTGAAGGCAGGCTGTCTCCAGATCCTGAGTATTTGGCTCTTTTGAACACCACCTCCTCTGGATCACTGTCCTCTGAGGAGCTGTTGGACTCTGCTGGTCGATAGAGAGGAGGCAGAGCTGGACCTATAACTGAGAAACAATAGTGTGAGAGATTAAACCTAACAGCAAACGACTTCATATCTCACCGCAGGAGTTTCTAAACCACACTGATAACAAAACAATTTTTAAGATAAAGAGAGACAGGTAAAGATTATAAATATGTTTGTGCTAACATTTAGCCTAGCAACAACATACTTCTGTCGTCTTCTTCAGATTCATCACTCTGGTTCTGTCTCAGCCCTGGTGGCAAGGCTGGGCCGATTATATCACTGTCAGACATCACCACAGATGTATCCTCATTCCAAAATGTTTAATTAAAATTTCCGCTTTTATTTGTTGCCTTAATAAAAAAAATTACAACGCCTGAATTCGGACTTTTACTGTAGCACAACCTTCCGCTTTATCAGTGGATTACAAAATAAAAGTCCTGAAGTCCTGAGATGGGCCACGTACCA
>JBBPCY010073900.1:0-10021 GCA_037974405.1 Brachyalestes nurse | reverse complement strand
AGTTCTGTAAACGCTGCATCATTTCTCTTATTCTGATGTTTTGTCATTTCCTTTAAAATGACACTTTAAAGAACAATTTTTATTTGCAAATGAGGAGAAATATTGTCAGCAGCTCTTAAAAACTGAAGGCAAAGCTGTTCAGTTCAATACTCGCACCTATAAAAGGTAAAACCTGAGAAACTGAATATTTCTGCAGTGGTCTCTTTTTTCCGGAGCTGTATGTGCTGAGGGGAGTGATGGAAGGTCTGTGCTTTGGTTCACCAGTGTTATCTGAGGAGGTGCTACTTTTGAGAACTGTGCTCTTCATGGCCTGGAAAAGGTCAATCTCAGCAACGTCAACCTCCAATGTTTCTCAAGGATCAGCTCTCTACTCTTTTTTGGCATCTTCTACAAAACATTCTGCGCCATACCACACCACTCCCCCACCCACACACACACCTTCCAAGACTAAAAGGCAAAACACTGCTTGCCTGTAGGCAACCTCCCACAGTTCTCTCAAGTGATTGCTCTACTGAGGTCCATCCATTGGATCCTGGATGCCGTGGATCTATTTCAGGTTATCCAGCATTGAAAAAGTTGTATTCCTACCTCAAGGATCAAGATTTTGTCTCTTGGCGACATAGGCTCCTCAGAGTTGGATGGAATGTGATTCCATGGGCTCACGTTGTTCCACCATGGACCTTCTACAAGCTTCACAAGCTCCCTGGAATGATTCCGTCTGCTAACTGAATAAAAGTTGCTCCTACAGTCTGGTTTTTACTCTTTTGTATACATTCATATTTCATATATTCTGCATACAAAGCACGAGCTCAATGTACTGAGAAGAACAAGAGAGTTAGGATTATCATTGTAATGAGGTTTCGCACCTCTAAGCCATGTTCTCATGCTTTGTAGAGGCTCTGAACATGGGAGAGAAAGAGAGGGAAAGAAATTAATTAATGAAGGCAGAAATAAAATGAGTTGTGAAGGGGGGTGGAGGCGGCAAGATGCAATCTGTAGGTGCCAAATGACTTGTTTGTTGGATATAAACAGAACGAAACAGCGTTGTGCTGGGTTACGATAAACACAAGAAAGAGCCATTTAAACTTCAATCATTAATCAGATAAACCGACTGGCTCCTGCACTGACTTCACTTCAGAGCAGCCGTGCAGTTTTACTAACAGAAGCCTTGATAACTGTATAATGACTTTACTATTATTTAAATTGCAAAAAATATCCACTTTTGCAGGAGCCTTGGCACTACTTCAGTATTGTTCCCCTGGGAGTTCACAGAGGAAAGGCTTTGACACATATAGGCCTCGAGGAAGTTGCATTGCATAGTAATAAATAAATAAAGAAGGGCAGAAAAAAAGAACCGACAAGGATATACACAAACCACTGAGTAGCAACAGTTTTGATAAAAATGACATGTTTTATGTGATTCTGAGGTGTGTGCATCTGTCGTATGTCTGTCATTCTGACTGTAATGATGTGCTAAACCATCTGCTACTGTAGAAAATGTATCAGAACCGAGAGCCATCTGCTTCCTGTACATGTTCTTTATATATAAAAAGCCTCTCAATGGAGACATAAGCTGCCAAGGTCTGAATAAATACGTTCCTCTCTAGATTCACTTTACGATTACATTTTTTTCAGTGAAAATGGCACCAAACATCTCCTTTTAGATGGTGAGGAGATCCCAGAGTTTTCAAGCAGACGTCCCATAGCAGCGTTGGTGTCAGTGCTCATCAAAAAGTGATACCTTGTATAAACTACAATTATTTCCTGACTAATTCCAGTATCGCTTCTTCAGTCGCTGGATGAAGATTAGTCACGTTGGGTGGGATTCAAAGGCGATTCATCTTGTATTTTAGATGCAACAACAGGAAGGAACAGTTTTGGCCTGAGAACCAGGACCGTCTCCATCAGGCAGGCTCCGCCAGGAAGCTTGAAACGTTCCTTCAGATGTCGGCCCGCCAAAAGCTAGATGTAGCAGTTGGAGATCTGATGTGGACCCAGAGCCAGAACACCCCTTGGAGCAGAGAGAGAGAGAGAGAGAGAGAGTGGAAGAGAAGATACAGAGAGATCTGCATGGTCTTAAAGCAACACTGGACCATGATTGTTGTGGCTTAAGCTCATCTCCCGCTTTGTTGCAGAGGAACGTGTTGCCATGGAAGGCTAGCTCCATTTATTTATGGGTACAACAATGTTGTTATATTGACACGTTTTTTTTATCATTATGTAACAGCTGCTCTTTTCTCCTCAGCTCGCAGCAGAAGTGGCCACCAGAAAGCCAATCTCACTCTACAGCTCCTTCTAATGGTGGTGTAGGGTGTGACACCACACATTTGTTGGAATTGACCATGTTAATGTTAAGGTAAAACAAGTAGCCCCTTCTAGTCACATGTGAACACACCACAGCACGGACTGTGAAATTCTCTCTCTGCATGTAACCCTTTTCACCACCAATGAGGGGCACCCAGGGAGCTGTGTGTGCGGATGGTACCTTGTTCAAAGGTGCCTCTGTGATGTCACTAGCTGTGCTGGGATTCATACCATGACATTCTGATCACAGAGGTAACTCTCTAACCACTAGGCCACAAGCTATCTAAACATTTTTTTCATTTCTCAGATCATTTACATCATGTAGGACGTGTAATTGCATGCTATACTGTGGTGAAAGACAGTATACACATATATTGACACCCTGCTCACTCAGATCTCTCAGTGTTTGAAGTAACTTTATGCAAATTAGCTGAGCAGGAGCACTCAGATTGATACAGAAATTCAACATTCACAGCACACACTGAGTGGGAGATAAAATGGATGAAAGAAGGAATCCATTCATTCATCCTTTCAACCACTTTTCTGCAACCAGGGTCATGCTGGGGGGTGGGTAGCCTATCCCAGCACCCTGGGCAGATTGCCAGTCCATCACAGGGCACACACACACGCACACACGCGCACACACACACACACACACACACACACACACACACACAGGGGCGGACTGGCAATCTGTGCGTTCTGGAAAAGCCCAGAGCGGCCGTCCGCTCCGCGGCCGTTGGGCTGCCGTTGGGCTGCCATTCTCCTTAACTGAAAAATCAGCTAACACCAGCAGAGGGCGCTAATACAATCGTTTATCAGGCATAAAATCCACTGTTGTGGGAGTTGGTACGTATCACTATGAAACACAGTGCATTTAAAATGTGCTTAACTCTACCACAAATTACCACTGAAATTATGCCAAACCCCTTAATTTGAATTAAGTGGCCATTCATTTGTAAACCAATCTCTTAATTTTACCTTAAAAATGGATGTAGGGTATGAGTGTGAAACCCCTTAATCCTAAACATAAGGCATTTTTTTTCAGGAGCTTCGGTTATTTAAGGGGCAAACTTTAAAAAGTAAGGGAAAAATTCAGTAGTTTTACCCCTTAATCAGCCTTTGTGCACTTTTACCCTTAATTTTCCTTAATTTCCAGGAAATTTAGATAAAAATTGTTAATTTTTCAAATGAAGGGGTTTGGTTTCATAGTATATATAACTGTTTGTATTGGAAGGTCACACCAAGAGGCAATTTAGCATCTAGAACCGATGTGCTTTGTGTCTGATGTCTTTGGACTGTGGGAGGAAACTGGAGGACCTGGTGGAAACCCATGCAGGTACAGAAAGAACATGCAAACTCCAAATAGAAAGGACCCTCGGCCGCCCAGACCAGGAATCAAACCCAGGACCTCCTGTTAAATACAACAATAGGCCTCTTTGGGAGCCTCTGCATAAACTTTCACCCGTAAGCTGCTTCAGTTCCAGTAACATGCTTCTAAAGCAGCCAAGCAAAGGAAGCAAATTGACTCACTGTAATGAGTTTTTTTTTTTTTGTTGCAGAAATTGGAGGAGTGAGGTGTTGTGGGGTGCAGCACCCTCAGGGCTCCCAATTCTAATTCCCTGTAGTGTATAAGGTGCTCTTGAACGTAACGCATTAATAATTAGCAGCAAACTAACAAAAGTAGCTGCAAATAGAAAAACTCCAGTTTCACTCGAGAGCCTCCACTGTGTCCAGCAGTCACGAACTGTATGAGAACGATTCTTCAACTCAGACAGCTTCTTGAAATTAAGCTTTAAAATGAAGTATTTTAAACAAATAAACTGACAAGCAAAAAGAATTAAATAAACCACATGTAAATAATTGTTCAAGTGATGGTGAGGATATGACTGATAATCATCAATTTATAACAATTTATAATAACTACATTTATCTTATAATAACACGTTTTATCTTTCAAAAATAGACAAAGATTTCAAGGCACTAACTGAAGATGAATGATCAATTTCATACAAACACATTTAAAGAATGTATAGATAAAGAATGTATAGATAAAGAATGTATAGATAACTCCATTATGTCCCCAACAATGAAACAAGGTCTTACTGAGCTTATCCCAAAACCAAACAAAGCTAAATGACACATAATTGGAGGCCAGTTTTTCTCCATTATTGTAATTATAAGTTTCTAACGTATGTTTATGCTAATAGACTAAAGGTAAGTAAAATAACCAGTGAAACGCTTTTATAAAAGGGAGACATATTCATAATCATACGCGATTAGCCTTAGATATGCTTGATTATAATCCACTGATCCCTCATGATAGTTAGTTTTATTTTTAGACTTGAAAGCATTTGACACTTTAGAACCTCCCTTTTTGATTACAGCCTTGGTAATCTTTGGTTTTGGAATAAATCTCAAAGTTATTAAAATGCTCTGCTGTGTCATAAATAGTTTTATATTCCTAAGCCATGGCGCCTTAACAAAGCGTTCCCAATTGAGAGAGGTACTCAGCATGGGTGCCAAATCATAGTCCCTCAGCATTTATTATTCAGCTGAATTGATGGCAATCAATGAAGAGCTCCAATAATGGGAGAGGACATTATATGTAGCCCATTTGGTGATGATGCAGCATTGTTTATTTTTGTTTTTTAATTATCTTAAATGCAACCGACAGTAATGTTTTCTCAAGAACATCTTGTTTTACTTTAAACCTCTGTAAATATGAACTTTTGGCTGTTCATAACTGTGATCAAAGGATGTAACAAAAGATCTGAGAAAATTTGAAAATAACAGGCAGAGAAATTGAAGGCAGAGAAAAGTTTGCCAAATCATCGTCTTATGAAGGATTTACCCATATTAGGAAGAATACTTCTATCCAAATCTGAAGAGATATCAAAACTTCTCTATCCAAGGCATTATTCTGTACCTCCCTAAAAGTTACAAAGGAAAAACTATGGTGTTAAAGCTCTCACAATCTATGTGAATCACAGATGATCAGGGAATATGACACATAACGGAGGGATGAAATTTGAATCTGTAATTGCAGTTTCTGGATTCGAATGGCTTATAGAATGTATGTCTAACCCTCAGTCTTTATGGTACAATATTCCTAAAGAAATATTCGGTAAGACTGGAGGGATTGAATTCCTGCATGAATGTGATTTTGTTTATGATACCTTTAAAATTCATTTCCATAAACAAGCGCTATTTTATTGAAAGATTATTTTTGAATGCCCCACAGTGACGCGGTGGGTAGGGCTGTTGCCTCCAGGTTTGGGACTTTGAATCCAGGTCCTGGTCATGTGTGTGTGTGTGTGTGTGTGTGTGTTTATGTGGAGTTTGCATGTTGTCCTCATGGTGGTGTGGGTTTCCTCCTGGGTCTCCGGGATTCTCCCACAGTCCAAAGACATGATCGTCAGGTGAACTGGGGATTCTAAATTGACCGTTGGTTTGTGTATGTATGTATGTGTGTGTGTGTGTGTGTGCGCGCCCTGTTGTGAGTCCCTGCCTCATGCCCATAGACCCTGGGAAAGGTTCCAGGTACCCGTGACTCTAAAAATGAACAAAATAATGACTGTTTTCACTACATAATTTTATATTGGGGTGACATGGTGGTGCAGTGGCTCCGCAGCAAGAGGGTCCTGGGTCTGATTCCTTGCCAGCATGGTGGAGGATCTTTTCTGTGTAGGTTTTTGGCAGGTTCTCCGGTTTCCTCCCACAGTCCAAAGACATGCGCATCAGGTGCGTGAGGGATGCTAACTTGGCTCCAAGGTGTGAGTGTGTGTGGGCGTGTCCAGGATGTGTCTCTGCTTTTCACCCTATGACTGCCGGGACCCCGGTTAAGGATAAGCAGCCTCAGATAAAGAACGAATGAATTCTATTTTATGGGAAAAAAATCATTATTTGAAAATAACTGTCACTGTGTCAGAATTTCATGTCTACTGGTTCAATAGAAATGTACTAAAATTACATTTTGTTTCATTATTTTACACTGAAAGTTTGGATTGTTTTTTTCCTGTAAAATGGAGATACAAGGTTTTGTCGTTTACAGCAATTATATAAACTCATTAAGCCGCAGTGTGTGACTGAAGACTATGTTCTCTCATTGGAAATCACATGATTTTTTTGTCTTCTGGTAATACAAAAAAGTATGATCAAAAATAAGTTCTGATCTTTATCAGTTTGAGCTGTGGAGTAATGTTATTTCCATCATGGAAATGGTTCAAATGATGAAACTAATATTACTGAGCTGCTCAAATTGATCCAGGATGATCAACCATATTTGGTCCAATCACTACAACAAAAAGTTTGTTAAATGGAAAAAATGTTTCGCTATGGTCATATTCATAAGGCAAAATAATGCAACATATCATAATTTGTTTTTTAATCATTTAACAACCCTAGCAATTAATACTGGAAGTGACAAATTTCGGTCTTTTCAACCAGGTCTTTCGATTTGCGTGCTGACAAATTAGAATCAGACTGTAAGCAGGAAAAGTGACTGGTCGATGAAGGGTCATAATTAAAGCAGCTCTACTGGCTTGTCAAACTCTGTGCTAATCTGACGGCTCGGAAGACGTATGAATCGGGAGCAACCATAAATGGTGAAAGATTTCCTCCACACACTGCAGGCCTTTAGAATAGCATGGAGCATCTCACCCCGAATGACCTGATTCTTACTATATCATTACACTTTATATAGGGAATTATATAACAGGGGATTCTACCTTTGAGTGTTCAAATCGTGTCTCCATCTCAGAGACCTCGTACAATAGTCTGCACTACACTGTTCCAGTTTCAGAAGCATGGGTTATGTGGAAATGAGGGGCCAATCACAACATGTGAAGATGCTGAAAGGATCCGCTCATTCACCCATATGGCAAGGTACACTGTGTGAATGCCGCTTGTACCGTATTTCAATTGGGCTTCACATTTCTGAGAACTCTACGTGCTGAGAAAACATCACAGGCAATTCAGAAATGTCTCTTCCCAACACTGCGCTCGGACAGCGAGGGGAAAAAACGCTCTGAGCTGAGGCATCTGTTGCTGGAAGTCACGACCGAAGTGAGTAGTCCACTAATCTCCCTAGTGCGCTGCAAAATAGAGGGTGGCTTCTCCTCGTGGATCTGGACTGGAAGCGAGTGAAAAAGTACACAGTTGGAACACAGATCTGTGCTTGAGTAGAGCAGCAGAACCTTCTCCATGACTCATCTATATTTGCACATATTTTGCTGCGTGGCCCCGTACACAGTAGCGTTAGTCATCCAAGAAACAGTGGAGGCTCTTTTCTCACCTTCTCATACCATCATTATCTACCATTACAGAAGATGATGTACATGGCTATCATCACTATCTCCCTCGCTGCTGCAGACGTAAAGTTCACCAGGAAATGAGCCCCAACCTAACCCACCGCAACCCAGCCCAACAAATGGAGGAAAACAACATTCACTGGGGTCTGAATGGAAAAGGTGGTGGAGCAATTATGGAGAAATGGAGCTAGAAGAGTATGGAAAGACTGGCAAGAATCTTCTTAAACATAAAGGTTAATTGTGTCAGAGACCACCCTTTCCATTTCCTGTCAAACTGCATATTTTAGTTTTCAGGTACATTTTTCCAAACCTCCAAAGTGTAGTCTTAGACGCTGGCCGCATATTCACAATCCACTTAATGCCAATTACACATATGTCATCATCAGGCCATGTTCCTCCACAGTTATGATGTTCTAGTGCAAGTTTTTTTCTTTTCGTTAATTTTCTTTTCTCTGTAACAGCTTCTCGTACTGGAAGGATGGAGAGAAACGTTTTTTTTTCACATCTGAAACAAGAGTGCAGCTTGATTTATTTTCTGCTTCATCTCTCGAAGATGAAAGCTCTAAGTACTTTTTTTTCTGACACTGGCCATTTTGGTGATCTACAAGGTCATGCATGGTTCTTCCTTGATCAGTAACTTCTTAGATCGAACTGGCTGCTATGACAACTGTCAACAGGGCTACTGAGCTCTTCAAAGCACACTGTCCGCCCTCGGAAAGGTAGTAAGATCTGTCCAACTCAACACAGACTCAGGTGAAATGTTAGGGAAATGCTGTTGACTAGGGGTGTCCAGTTCCAGTCATGGAGGGCCAGTGTCCAGGACAGTTTAATGTATACAATATATACATTTTCATGCATTTTAGTGCTAAATTATTAAGAAAAATATAATTTACTAATTTTGTAACATACATATAACATACATATACATACATATAACATTCATGGAAATTAAGCTACATTTCAGCTAAAATATAACAGTATAATTATTTAAGTGCTGTCAGGAGAACACAGAGAAACGGTATATTGGCTGCTGCCCTGTGACATATGTCCGGCAGCTGCAGTCCAGAATTCAGCATCAGAACAGTTTCAGTGTGGTGTGTCTCGAGTGTTTTGTTTTTCATTCTGTTCTTCTTAAAGCCCTGTATCTTTATTACTGTAAATTAAATGAATTCATTACTGTATTTACCTGCTTATCCTAAAGAAAAGGCACAAGCATGAATTACAGTCCAGTCTATACAGGAGTAACATCAGTATTTACATTCTAGCACTGCAGGAGTTCAGTACGAATATGGATTTACCTTTATATTTTCTTTAAGGGTAAAGTGTTATGCTGAGTTTAAAATGAAGTTGAAGTGTTTTGGGAGCATATTTGGGGGAACATTTAAGGTTTACACTATAAAAATAGGCATTTTAGTCATTTAGGTATTTTTACCACTTCACAAGTTTTTTCACAATTCCCAGGTGCTCTTGGAATGTAAACCCTGTGAATTTCTGGGGTCGACTGTATTAGAAGATCCAGTATGACTGAATCAAGCATGCATTTGATTAAAAGCTTTGGAGTTGTGGAGTTCCTCAAGGGTCAATCCTTGGGCCTTTGTTGGTCCCTGTTCAAAGTTAACATGCTCCCAATTGGCTAAATCCTGCAAGATAATAAAATTGCTTATCATACTTACACTGATAACACCCAGATTTACTTAAACTTACTAAAGATTAGGTATCAAGTCAGAATCCCAGGTGTTCTTTCAGCAGCTGTATTTAAGCAGTAACAATATCATCTTATATTTGGAGTTTGAAATTTAATCTTTAAACAGGACTTGGAAATGTTTATTTTTGCCTTATTCTCTAACAGACTGGAATGCTTTTCTTTGCAAAAATACCAATAGGCAGCAACAATTTATTAACGATGCAGCAGCTTGGATGTTCACCAAGGTAAAAACAAAATGAGCATATTACTCTAAGGAATTATTCATTGAAGGGCAACCAGTGAACCAGTGGCAAGGTCTTGGCAGCCTGAAGCTCACTGATGCGCATGGAGAGCCAAAACCATCCAGTCTGGTTTGTTCCTACAGAAGTGCTACTGTAGAACAAACTACTGAAAACGTTAATGGTGGATATGATAGAAAGGTATCATGACACACAGTGCATTTCAGTTTGCTCTGTATGAGGCAAATTTTTCCAGGTCAATTATTTCAAAAACACGACCGCGTGTGGAGTCACGTGACCCCGCTCTATTACGTTCTTCCACCGACATGTCGAGCATGGGGAGCTTAAACACTGAGACAACTGAGCAACAAGAGCAGCTTGTACCAAAGAAAAACGTAGTCTCCATCATCTGGACACATTTTGGCTTCAGTAAGGATGACATCAAACAAAATGAAGTCAGATGTAGACACTGTAGAAAAACA
>JBBPCY010073899.1:0-10023 GCA_037974405.1 Brachyalestes nurse | reverse complement strand
ACACACACACGGGTGAAATCATCTGACACACACACACACACACGGGTTAAATCATCTGACACACACACACACACACTGGTTAAATCATCTGACACACACACACACACACTGGTTAAATCATCTGACACACACACACTGGTTAGACTGCTACTCCCATTTGCAGTCAGTGACTTATCTAGAACCTCCAGAAAGCCTAGAGAGGTGTTCTCCTTTGCTGGTCTGGTGTTTGTAGAACAGAAGGGGATTGGCTTATTCCTTTTCCTAGTGATGGTAGATTAGACCCGGTATGGTCTGAAGGACCAATAGGAGAGCGCCTTTGGTTAAAATCATCCTGAGAATTTAATCCTATAGTTTCCAGTCAGAACTTAATGAAATGAATAGTACTGCAGCACAAGTGTCAAGGCAAACATGATTGAATAGAACCAACTGAATAAAAATTACAGACGAAAACCCTGAGGGTTCTGGTTCTGTAATACTAGTGATATCGCAGGATCACACTCTCCTTGGGAATGTTTAAATGCTTTTTTACTTCCAAACAATGTAACTAATAATTCCTTTGCACCTGAAAGCAGATATTGTAAATAACTGAAGGTAAAGATCTGTGTCATTTTGCCGCTGTGTTCAGAGTTTAGAGTCTCACACGGCTCCACCCTGCCCCTCACAATCCCCCCGAAGTAGCCATGGCCAGGTTGTTGTGCTGTGGGTTGCTGGCGTTTGCCCTCCACCACCTGATCTTTGCTCTCCTCCAGCCAGGGCATGCAGAGGTGCCAATTAGTGCCATTTGTGGCAGCATTTGTTGGGCATCCGTGAGGACAGGGCTGAGGGCCGACGGCCGTCCAGTCAGTGAGCTGGGGGCAAGACCAGGCCAAATGAAACAGCAGGGACAATTCCACACCCAAGCTGGTGTCAAACGCCCCGACTGCTGAGCTGTACCTCACCTTAATCACCCTGACCAACCAATCTACCTCCCCTGGTGAGTGAATTAGACTGAAACTGGTTACTGAGGCCCACAAGTGGAAGTCAACCTAATTTTAGTGAAACTCAGAAAAGTTCTTATTGGAGTTGGTTTTCCAAAACAACACATTTTTTCTGCACATGAGCATAAGGACTGGCAACTAACGAACTTCACCAAGATCAATCAAAAACACAGTGAACAGTTTATACAGTGAAATAATAATAATAATTAAGTATCTTTTAGACTTTGTCCCATCAGGTTCTAAATGACTGTTCACTGTGTACCGCTTACTGCTTACTGTACTGCTTATCATTTACTGTGCTCTGTTTACAACTCACTGTTTATTGTTTACTGCAAGCTGTTGTGTACCGTACAGGTCACTGTGTAGTGTTTATTGTGTACCGTTAACTGTGTATTATTTAGTGTTTATTGTGTATTATTTACTGCTCGCTGCTCTGTTCTCTGTGTACTGTGTACTGTTTGTTGTTTACTGGGTACTGTTCACTATGGACTGTTTATTGTTTACTTTTTACTGTTGACTTTGTATTGTTTACTGTTTACTGTGCACTGTTTACTTTTAAAGTGTCTACTGTTGTGTAATTTTTATTGTGTATTGTTTACAGTGTTTAAGGTTCAAGTTTACTTTACTGTCATCAGCAGCCATGCACACATACAATATTTGTGTCATTTTGAGAATGACACAAATATTGGTTTTCTTGAAGTTTGCTGTTTCCGTGTTTTTAGATCTTTTTTTCAGATGTTTCTCTGCTGTACTGAAGTATAATTACAAGCATTTCAATAAGTTTTAAAGGCTTTTATTGACAATTTCATCAAGTTTATGCAAAGAGTCAATATATTCTTTCTCCCTAGCTTGCCGTCAATCAAGTTCTGGGCCAAATCCTGACTGATGGCAACCTATTCTTTCATTATTAATGCTTGGAGAATTTGTTTCGTTTGTCCACCCGCCTCTTGAGGATTGACCACAAGTTCTCAATGGAATTAAGGTTTGAGGAGTTTCCTGGCCATTGAACCAAAATTTCGATGTTTTGTTCCCCAAACCGCTTAGTTATCACTTTTGCCTCATGGCACGGAGCTCCATCATGCTGGGAAAGGCAGGTTTTCTTCACCAAACTGTTCTGGGTGGTTTTGAGAAGTTGCTCTTTGGAGGTGTTTTGGCACCATTCTTTATTTGTGTTCTCAGGCAAAATTGTGAGTGTGAATGTTCTCAGGATGCTTCACTGTTGGCTTTCCATCTCCGAACCAAAAATTCGGGATGTCCCAATCGGAAAAAAGGCTTCATCGGAGAAAATGACTTTACCCCAGTCCTCAGCAGCCTGTACCTTTAGCAAAATATCAGTCTGTCCTTGATGATTTTCTTGGAGAAAGTGGCTTCTTTGCTGCCCTTCTTGACACCAGGCCGTCCTCCAGAGGTCTTTTCCTCACTATGTGATCTGACACTGCTGAGCCAGCTCTGCACGATGGCGCCCCGATCCCGCGGCTGAGTCTCCTTTAGAGGTTCTGGCGCTGCTGGACCTTTCTGGGTGCCCTGAAGCCTTCTTAATAACAATTGAAGCTCTCACCTTGAAGTTCTTGATGATCTAATAAATTATTGATTTAAGTGCAATCTTACTGGCAGTGATATCCTCACCTGTGAAGCCCTTTTTGTGCAAAGCAATGATGACTGTACATGAGGAAGAACAATGATTTCAAGCACCTCCTCCTTTTAAAGCATCTGCTTTAAAACTGAGTCAGCCTGACAGAGTGATCTCCAGCCTCCTCCTCCTCGTCCTCCTCGCGTGTTAACAAGAGGATCACTGATATGTCAGCAGGTCTCTTTCGTAGCAGGGCTGAAATGCAGCACAAATGGGGTTTTGGGATTATGTAAGTTCATTTTCATGTCAAAGAGACATTGCAATTAATTCATCAGATCACTCTTCATAACATTCCGGAGTACATGCAAATTGCCTTCATAAACACTGAAGCAACAAACGCTGTGAATATTAGTATTTGTGTCATACACAGTGTGATGAGACATTTTTCCATAGACTAAAGTGCAACACATAGCAACATACAACATGCAAGTTACAACAGAGACAGTAGAGAATAGACAAACAATAGACAACTAGTCCTCATTAGTTACCTAAACCTTCCGAAATGATGAGAGTTACACTGTAAGTGTGATTATTACACAGGTAGCCGTTACAGCATTGAGCAAAGTGCAGGGGATGACAGAAACAATACAATAAACAGACAATATAGGCGTGTAACAGTAATGTGGATGGGATGTGAATCTGAGACAGTACAGTAAATAAACAATAAGGACGTGTGACATAGAGGTGGGAGGTGTATATAAACTTACAGGATGGATAATATTACAGCAGACATACGTTTCACAAGATTGCAGTGTGAAGAGGATGGAAACCTTCCAGAATTCTAAACACGTTCAGTGGGGTGGTGGTGGCCTAGTGGCTAGGATACCTGCCTCTGAGCCTCTGCCTCTGTATATTGATTGCTGTTTATTATTTGCCATGTACTGTTTACTTTTTACCGTGTACTGTTTAATTTGCCATGTGTATTGTTTACTGTTACTGCATATTGTGTTTGTGTGTTGTTTACTGTGTATTGTTTCATATGTTCTGTGTATTACTTTGAACTGTTTTGTGTGTGCTGTTACATGTGTACTGATCTCTGTATGTCATTACTGTGCACTGGGCAGTTTACCATTTAATGTGTATTATTTACTGTTTACTGTTTAGTTTGTGCCATTTCCAGTTTGTTTACGGTTTACTCAGTGGTTCCTTGTGTGCTGTTTACTGCTTATTATTTGCTGTGTACTGTTTATTGCTCAGTGTTTAATGTGTATTGTTTACTATTTACTGTATTCCTATATTTTGTTCCTGTCAATACATTTTTCTTGATTTTTAATGTAAATCTATGACACAAGATGTTTGATTTTCTCACACACACACACACACACACACACACACACACACACACACACACAGACACACAGAATATTTGCAGCTCTAACAGGACCATAATCTGTTTTTACTCAAGCGTAATTGTTTGGAAAAAGAAATGATGGTCATTAATGTTCTGCTCCACGTCTTTTTCTGATTATACACCACAAGCAAACGGCCACAGTTATTACCAGCTTCCACTGACCACCACCTTTATGGTCTGAAACAGATGAATAAGCAAAAGCGACGGCCGGTCCGCACTGCCACCGATCTCTTCGCCTCCGTAAGCTCCAGGTTTCTCCTTGTTAGAACAAGGTGTGGCTCCAAACAAAAGATGGACGGTGACAAACCCTACTGTTTGTGTATGAGTCAGTGAACATGAACACAGCCCTGCTCGGGCCTCCCTGTATCAGTCAGCTGTGACGAGGCCAGCACAACTGCTGCTTTGGGGGAGAGTTAAACACACAGCAAACGACAGAACAATCCCAGGTAAGCCGCCTGGCTGGAGAACTTAAGCAGTAATCAAATTGTGGATAGGTGGTGTTTGGAGCTAGTCATTTCATGTAGGACCTCAGGTTCATGTTTTATGGCTATCCAGGATCACCTGCAGGGTAATAAGGACACAGTGAGAAGAATGTGGTACACTGTGGGTTTACAGTTTTTTACAGTCGCTAACTTCCTCTCAAAACCGTAAACACAGTCAGCACTTCCGTCTGTTTTACCATCGACAAACTGAATGTTTTTTCACATGTTCTGCAGTGATTTAATACATTTCTAGAATGCTTTGTGTTTTCTTTACATACAATCTCACCCACTACCAACTTCATCTTTTTAACAAGTACGTACAAACAATAGAATAGAATTGTTGAACACTTTCAACACAGTAAAAAAAAAACACTACTTCTGCAACAGAAATCCATTCTGACAGGAACTGATCTCAGAGACAGGTGTTGAAGTTCTTACAGTTACTTGGGCTCACCCATAAAAGAGGACTTTTTGTTTTTGACTATTTGAATTTACTCAGTGTGGGTCTGTGTAGACCTGAGAGAGGAAAAAAAGAGAAGGGAGAGGAAGAGGAGGGAGAGAAGTAGGCAAGTGATTATTCCTTCATTACTGTTGCTGTCTCCAGCAGTAACTGCAGGCCACCAGTTCAAAGCCACCTGATACATCTGTTGTTTGTTTGTTCCCTGAAAGGACACAACGTCTTCCTCCTTCTTGGGGAAGAGGAAAGCTTCTCAGCGAAAAGCATTGCTGACAATACAATAAAACTACTTTCAGACCAGAATCGTACAGGACAACCAGATTTTTCACAATGTAGACCGCATCAGCATGACTACCATTGTAAGGCCTCTGACCAAACACAATGAAACAATTGCAGACAGTTCCTTTAGAAAGGAACAGAGAGTGGGTCAAAGAACTTTGGGAACAATGCGTCCAGGCATTCTATCCATTGTGTCTTGTTCTGGTGAGTGTTCCACTATGTATGTATAGATGTTACAGTATGTACAGTAAGACATATGGAAAAGCGTTTACACACCCTGTGTATGACTGTCAGAGAGTCATGGAGTCGGACATAATGGATGGACTTGGCTAATCCGACTGGAGGCAGGATTTAACCTTGCGAAAACACGTAGGAGAGGAAAAAGTGTTAATGTTCCAGGTCAGAGAGGCACAAACATCACAATGTGCCATCTCAGGGTTGACCCTGCAAAAATTCCAGACTGGTACCTTCAACACAGAGCGCCTCCTTTTGGTTTTAGATTACCTTCACTAACAGCTGATGCCAGCAGCAGAAAGGGAAGAGATGGGACAACACATGAGGACATTTTTTATTGCATGGGACAATGTAGCATTACATCATTCACATGCAGTCACAAACACATCCAAGAATGATTTCTCACCACCGCACCCTTATTTGCCTTTCCTGAACCCCACAGAGGCGTATTTCTCTGACTGGAGGTCGAAAGTTTACGATCATAGGCCAAATGACCAAATGTCCCTCCTGGATGCTATGGACGCTGGCAGCAGGGGCATCTCAGCTGAAGACTGCCAGGATTTGATGAGGCACGCTTAGCTTTTCTATCCAAGATGCATTATGAGGGACGAGATAAGATGTGATGTTGATGAAAACGTGACCAAAGATTAGAACTGCTTTTATATGTGTATTTTTCCTCTTATGTGTATTTTGTAATATTATTTCTACTGTGATTTTTTGTTTATTTTACTTTCATAATTAAGAGCCATCCTGGATATTTTGTAGATCATTGGCAACAATACAACATTTCTACAACAAAGCCTTTACTGCAGAATTCTTTATTCTTTATTCTGTCATTGGCAGTATGTCTTTCCATTGCAGATTCTACGAAGTGCAGATGAGTCTTTTTTACACAGGTAGTATGTGGCCAGTGCCACCATTTGACACCACAGAAATAAGGTAGTTTTCACTCTGCCACCAGCTGGTAGTTTTTTGATGGTCACTGAGTTATAACTGACTACATGTTTCTCTTGGACAGAAAATATGTGCTAGTACTTTGAAAGAATGATTTGGTTTTGAGTTGTGTTTGCTGTGTTTACAGTTTAGAAAGTGTTTTAAATATAGGTTTGTTAGTGGTTAGTGGTAAAACACTGTACCCAACATCCTGAGGTTCCTGGATTAGAAGGGATGATCACTGTGGTTTTTTATACCCAGCATGTTAAAACCACCAAAAACTGATCTGACCCATCAAGGCATGGACTCCACAAGACCTCTGAAGGTGTGCTTTGGTATCTGCACCAAGATGTTAGCAGATGATCAGGGGTCAGGGGTCTCAAACCTGTCCAGAAAGGGCCGCTGTGGGTGCAGGTTTTGATTCCAACCAAGAAGAAGCCACACCTGAGTAACTAAAAACCAAGACCAGCTGATTACAGAGGTGGAGTCAGGTGCCTCCTGCTTGGTTGGAACTAAAACCTGCACCCACAGCGGCCCTTTCTGGAGAGGTTTGAGACCCCTGCTTTAAGTCATGTCAGAGTAACTGGTTGGTCCAGATTGTCCTACAGATTCTCGATAAGATTGAGATCGGTGGAATTCGGAGGAGGAGTCGACACCTTGAGCTATTTATCAGATTCCTCAAATCGTTCACGAACAGTGTTTGCAGTGTGGGGGGCATTATCCTGCTGAAAGAGGCCACTGCCAGTAATGAACACCGTCTCCATGAAGGGGTGAACTTCGGTTTAGGTAGGTGGCCTTGTGTCAAAGTAATGTCCACATGAATGCCCAAGGTTCCCCAGCAGAACATCACCCAGAGCATCACACCGCCTCCGCTGCCTTGCCTTCTTCCCCTAGTGCTTCCTGCTGCTACACACACCAGGCCTCCATATAATGCCGAATAATGCATTAACCATCAGACCATGCCACCTTCTTTCATTGCTCCATGATCCAGTTCTTATGACCATTGTAGGTGGTTTGGTGCTGGACAGGGGTCAGCAGGGGGCGCTGCACTGTTTGTTCTAATCCATTTCCATCAGAGCAGCAGACCATTTTTTCAGCAGTTTGTGCTACAGCAGCTCTTCTGTGGGATCGTACCAGAAGGGCTAGCCTTTGCTCCCCACAACCATCAGTGATCCGTGACCCTGCAGCCGGTTCCCCGGTTCTCCTTCCGTCAAATATTTTTCGTAGGTTGTATCAAACCACTGCATTCCGTGAACCCTACACAAGACCTGTCATGCTGGAGATGCTTAGACCCAGACATCACAGTTTGGTACTTGCCAAAGTGTCTCAGATCCTTTTAGTTTTCCAGGCTCCGACTTCAGCTTCAAGAACTGACAGTTCACTCACTGTGTGATATAAATACACCCCCCTCCTTCTATAGGAGACACTGGAGCCGGATCATCAGTGTCCGCCTGCAGTGAGGTCAGTGTTGGTGCTGACTGGAGTGTGTTGTTGTAAGAAGAAGTTGAAGCCCGATCATTCTCTCTCTCTCTCTGGTTATCAGGCTGGCAGGGCCCAGTACACTCCACACACTGCATCTGAGCTGGTCTAGCCCTGCAGGACAGTCCAGCACACTGGAAGGAGGCCTGATGACCACTGGCCCTCTAACAAGCTCAGTGTGTTCACACTCAAACACTCACCAGAAAAACCCGCATCTCTTTCCTTTGAAGGAAAACAGAGGAATTTTAATCAAGTCAGACACGTTCCTTCAATTAGTCTATTCAGAGCTTTGATAGTACAAGGCTTAATATCAGTTTTATGATAATTTCTACTTTTTCATCTAGTTTCATCTGGTCAGAAATCCAATTCATCTGCTTCCACTCTCGAGTTTTTCAAAGGAGGATGTACCACTTGTATGGCTCCCTCTATTTTTTCTCTTGTCCATTTGGGAATGTGGGATTTAACTTGACTGGTTGTAGGATAAAGTTTCTATGGGGATTACTGTAATAGTGCTCATGCTTAATATATATTTTTTTCTTTGAAATTCATTTGTGATATATTCCCCCTTCAGCCACTCTTCAGATAAGCGAGCTGGGACCATTCTTTGTTCGCTTCCATTTCTTATGTGCATCTGTCAGCGAGCGCAGATACGATATTGCAACTTCAAACAGGTCTTTTGTGTGAAGAGGAGAAATGTGACAGTCATTCCATTCCTCTTCTGTCCCAAATTTATCAGGCCGGCTGTATCTTGTTCAGCCACAGTGAGAAATGGGTAAAAAAAAAAACACAATTTCAAAGAGGCTGCACTCTGCAGCGGCGGTATTATTTGGTATCACCTTATCCTGCACTGTCCCGCATTGGGGGAGACATTGTTTAGGCTCTCGTTTTACCTTTTTTGTCATTGTGTGTCAGTCTCTCGCCGCTCTCTCTGACTGCGATCTGATTACTGCGACTGCCAGATGCAGCATTTCTTAACGGTGCAGCCGTCCAGACGCAGCATTAAGGGCTGCACTTGTCAGTCAAAGCTCAAATTTAGTAAAAAAAATCCAGCGGATCCCCTCAGGACCTCTGCTCCCCTCTGCAGCTCTGAGATCAGAAACAGATCTGATTTCCAGGCAAATTGTTTTGGCTTTGTGTTTGTGTGTGTGCCGACATAAATGGGTGCTTTTGTCCTGAAAAATGAGGATCAGAAAAGGTTTAGAAGCACTAAGCCAGACCTTCAGGAGTGCAGAGACTGAACCTGTGTTTCTCAGCAGGTTTCAGAGGAGATGAAGGAAGAATAGAAGAAAACAAGTGTTCCATCACTAGGTCACCAGTTTTTGAGAGCAGCAGAGTAAGTGCTGCTTGTGGTTCCTGCAATGTTCCTGTAATCTCGTCTTCAAACCTGGTCCAGTATATCAGGCATATCTGGGTTTCCTCAGTTGCTCTCAGTGTTTGTGAGGTCATGAATTAGGTTCTGTCACTTCACTGACAGAAGGTTCTGGGTTCCATTCACAGCCTGTTCTCTCTGTATCCACATGGGTTCCTGCGGGGAGCTCCAGTTTCCTCCCACAGTCCAAAGACATGCAGTCAGATACACTGGAGATACTAAATAGCCCCTAGCTGTGTGAGTGTGTGTCTGTGTATGTGATTGTGTGTGTGTTTATGTGTGTATGTATATGTGTATGATGCTACATCTATTCTCTCATTGCCAGCAGGAAATAAGTGGTTTTATTTATCTAGAACCTATGTCAGTCCTGGTATGAGTATTAATGAAGGGTTTGAGGGCTATATGTTCACTCTGGTCTGATATTTACTGATATTACTCACCTGTCCAGGTTAACCTACCCCCCCTCCGCCGCCCCATCCCCCGCCCAGAGGGACCATGTTAGCATGAGATGCTAAAAACCACCAGGCTTGTTCCGTGGTGTCCTGATGCGTCCTCAGTTTTAGCATTGGCTTCTGTAGGACCTCATTAGGACACTGATTCTATTCCAGCTCATGTCTCTCATAACTGTAAATGTCAATATTGCTATGCTAAAATTGCTATTCCAAGGTGAAGGCAGTGAGTGTGTCCGAAATCGCGCACTTACCTCAGTGCACTGAAGTGTAGTGTGTAGTTCGCACTGCGTACTTCCTTCTGTAGCGCACTGCCGTGGGAAAGTGCTGTCCGAAATGGCACACTAACGTTTAGCACTTAGCGGAAGTGACGGACGAACATT